>CAMXCT020003826.1:32427-52849 GCA_947184155.2 Cladocopium goreaui
CTTGAAGCTGTGGTGCCAGATCGCATTGGAATGGCTGCATGATGTTGCATGGGCTTTGCGTTGGGGAGGAAGCCGGAGCACGAAACCTTGCGTTTTTCCGTGTAAAGTGGCTGCAGCCGGCGATGAAAGCTACCTCGTCTGTGCGGCGGTTGCGGCTGGGGTCGTTTGGTTCCTTCTATGTGTTTTGCAACAATGCTTGTTCTTGTGTGCGTAGTTCTATGCGTTTCTTGAAGCTGTGGTGCCAGATCGCATTGGAATGGCTGCATGATGTTGTATGGGCTTTGTGTTGAGGAGGAAGCCGGAGAACGAAACCGTGTGTTTTTCCGTGTAAAGTGGCTGCAGCCGGCGATGAAAGCTACTTCGTCTGTGCGACGGTTGCGGCTGGGGTCGTTTGGTTCCTTCTATGTGTTTTGCAACAATGCTTGTTGCTGTGTGCGTAGTTCTATGCGTTTCTTGAAGCTGTGGTGCCAGATCGCATTGGAATGGCTGCATGATGTTGCATGGGCTTTGTGTTGGGGAGGAAGCCGGAGCACAAAACCTTGTGTTTTTCAGTGTAAAGTGGCTGCAACCAGCGATGAATGTTGCTTGGTGCTGCGGCTGCTTGCGTAATACTATTGTCTTTTGCAGCTGAAGATCGTAAATCGTATTGGCGTGGCTGCATCCAGGCTGCGATAGTGATTTGTCAGCAGATTTTCGCACTTTTGGCGCTATTAATTTTCCTTTTAAAAATCCTTTTAAAAAGTGCTTCAAAATCGTCTTTTTTCTGCTTTGGCGTCGAGATCCGGTTTTGGAGCTGCTATTGCCGACGCTGTTGCGCGTAGTTCTAGTGTGTTTTGCAACTCAGTCTCTGCAGATCGCATGGAAATGGCTGCATGAATGTTGATTGATGCTGCGCAATACTATTGTCTTCTGCAGCTAGATCTCGTAAATGGTATTGGAGTGGCTGCATCCAGGCTGCGATAATGATTTGTCAGCAGATTTTCGCAATTTTGGCGCTCTTAATTTTCCTTTTAAAAATCCTTTTAAAAAGTGCTTCAAAATCGTCTTTTTTCTGCTTTGGCGTCGAGATCCGGTTTTGGAGCTGCTATTGCCAATGCTGTTGCGTGTAGTTCTATTATGTTTTGCAAGTCAGTCTCTGCAGATCGCAATGTAATGGCTGCGTCAAGGTTGCCTCGTGTCGCGGCTGCATGCAGAATACTATTGTCTTTTGCAGCTGAAGATCGTAAATCGTATTGGAGTGGCTGCATCCAGGCTGCGACAGTGATTTGTCAGCAGATTTTCGCAATTTTGGTGCTAGCAATTTTCCTTGTAAAAATCATTTTAAAAAGTGCTTCAAAATCGTCTTTTTGTCGCTTTGGCGTCGAGATCCGGTTTTGGAGCTGCAATTTCCGACGCCGTTGCGCGTAGTTCTATTATGTTTTGCAAGTCAGTCTCTGCAGATCGCAATGTAATGGCTGCGTCAAGGTTGCTTCGTGCCGCGGCTGCATGCATAATACTATTGTCTTTTGCAGCTGAAGATCGTAAATCGTATTGGAGTGGCTGCATCCAGGCTGCGATAGTGATTTGTCAGCAGATTTTCGCAATTTTGGCGCTAGTGATTTCCCTTTTAAAATTTCTTTTTGAAAGTGCTTCAAAATCGTGGTTTTGTTGCTTTGGCGTCGAGATCCGGTCTTGGAGCTGCAATTCCTGTTGTGATAAAACGCTTGCTGTGTGTAAAAGATCTTGTGTGTAAAGGCTTGCTGTGTGTAAAAGCTTCTGTTTGTAAAAGCGTCTCAGTGTAAAAGTTTCTGTGTGTGTAAACGGTTGCCATGTGTAAAAGCACTGTGTGTAAGTGTCCTGTGTGTAAACGCTTGCTGTGTGTGAAAGCTTGCTGTGTGTAAAAGCTTGCTGTGTGTGAAAGCTTGCTGTGTGTAAACGATTTTGTGTGTAAATGCTTGCTGTGTGGAAAAGCGTCTCTGTGTGTAAAAGCATCTTTGTGCAAAAGTTTCTGTGTGTAAACGCTTGCCATGTGTAAAAGCACTGTGTGTAAGTGTTCTGTGTGTAAACGCCTGTTGTGTGTGAAAGCTTGCTGTGTGTAAAAGCTTCTCTGTGTAAAAGCTTGTTGTGTGTAAAAGCTTCTGTGTGTAAAAGCTTCTCTGTTTAAAAAGTTTGCTGTGTGTAAAAGCTTCTCTGCGAAAGAACTTGCTGTGTGTAAAAGCTTTCTTTGTGCAAGCTTCCTTAAGAAGTAGTGGGAAATACTTTGTGCAAGCTTTGTAGTACAAAGTAGTACTGGGAAGTCCTTTTTGCAAGCTTTGCTGTAGTACAAAGTAGTACTGGGAAGTACTTTTTGCAAGCTTTGTAGTACACAGTAGTACTGGGAAGTAGTTTGTGCAAGCTTTGTAGTACACAGTAGTACTGGGAAGTGCTTTGTGCAAGCTTTGTAGTACAAAGTAGTACTGGGAAGTGGTTTGTGCAAGCTTTGTAGTACAAAATAGTACTGGGAAGTGCTTTGTGCAATCTTTGTAATACAAAGTAGTACTGGAGCGTGTTTTGTGCAAGCTGTGTAGTACAAATTAGTACTGGGAAGTGGTTTTTGCAAGCTTTTGTAGTAGACATCAGTACTGGGAAGTAATTGACATGAAAATAGTCAAGAAGGAATTAGCTGACATATGGGAAGACATGGAATGAGATGAGAAGAGCTCAGATGATATGAGTTGAGATGAAGTGCAAGTGTGAAGTGTGGAGTGTGGGGTGTGAAGAGTGCAATGTGAGGTGTGAGGAAAGTGTTTGCATTGCACCGGGGTCGCGCGCAGGTCATGTTCTTGGACAGCAACACTGCAACAGCTTCGCACAAAGCACGCACGCACGGGCCTGGCTGGCGCACGGCGCATGCAAGTTCCTTAGTAGTAGTACTGGGAAGTGATTCATGAAAGTTTGTATGACATATGAGAAGAGATGATGAGATGAGAAGAAATGAGCTTGGATAAGGTGAGAAGAGCTCAGATGAGATAAAGTGTGGCGTGTGAAGAGTGCAGTGTGAAGTGTGGGGCGTGAAGAGTGCAGTGTGAAGTGTGGAATGTGGAATGTGAAAAAGGCAGTGAGAAGTGAGAAGTGTGGACTGTGAAGTTTCAAGTGTGAAGTGTGAAGTGTGGACTGTGAAGCGTGAAGTGTGGAGTGTGAAGTGGGAAGAGTGCAGTGGGAAGTGTGGAGTGTGAAGTGCGAAGTGGAGCTTCAAATGACATGTGAAAGAGGACACGACTTTCGCAGAGTGCACGCACGCACGGGCTTGGCTGGCGCACGGCGCGTGCAAGTTCTATAGATGAGAAAGGTCTTATATATATCCCTAAAGGCAACTTCCGCCCCGCCTCGTGCGGGTACTACTGGTATGATTTATATGTGATTTGCCATTTGCAAATTTGCACCATCCGTTTTGTTTGGGATTTGCTCCACTTTGTCTTCGCATCTTTTATTTCTTCCCGAGCCACCAGCATTGCCACAGTTTGAAAGCGTCAGTGAGGAGGCCGTGGCACTCACTGTGGCCCGATACAGTGGACCTCATGGAGAGAAGATTGAAGGCGGTTCATGGCGGTTCTGTGGTTTGTCAATTTCAGTTTGGCACTGGCTTTGCACTTTGGTAAGGATTTTTTTGACCCGGTAGCTATGTGCTAGAGATTGAGGTTCTTTGGTGAATCTAGTGGTTCTTTTCTTTTGATGTGTTTGTGACTGCATTTTGCACATCATGTTGCTTGGTCGTCCTACTCCTTTGCCATGCTCATGCTGTTATTGTGGTCCTGGCCCCCCAGCTGCAGGTGGCTTGGAGCCTGACCTGTCCAACTTGACTTTACCTGGCGGCCTCTCTGCTGCTGGTTTGATGGCAGCCTTGGGGGCGCCTGCTGAGTGTCATGGCGTGGAACGCAATCCCTGACTTTAGGTGAAAATAGGTGAAGTGTTTCAATCTGTTTATGTTGCTCCCCATTGGTCCCCCAGATTCACCAACAGCTTCGCTGTTTCCAAGAGACTACGCTAGCAGACGTATTCAAGTGTGGAAGTTCGGACGCATTGCCCGCTGCGCCCGCTGCATGTGTAATCTAAAGCAATGTGCGAGAAAAAATCACACATAGAGGAGTTGGAGGTACTGTTCTTCATTTGTACTCTTGAAGATATCAAAACACTGCGCTGACAATTTGTTTCGGATTGAAACAAACATCCGTGCATAGATAACAAGGGCTGAGGGGATCTGTGGCCAGCTGAGGTTTCAGACTGGTGACTATGCTTCCTTGGATGTCCAAAGTGCCTCCAAGACTGCGCTGGCAAGCTGTCAGTCTGAACGTTAGCTCAGTGGCAAGCTGTTTGCTGCACCATCGCTTGGCTAAAAAAGACGCTTCCTTGAGAAGTCCAGTCCATACTTTCAATTGATTATATTGATTTCATAATAGGCTTGATATATCTGGATGAGGTTGCAAGAACTTGCGACACCCGTATGCTGATTGCACTCTTCCGCTTAGAAATTTGTCTTGTTTCATGGATTTTCCACTGAACTACTACGAAGTTGTTGGTATGTGTTTGCCCATGTTTGCCATTTGCACTTTGGCATGATGTTTGGATCACAAACATATGACTTCAATTGGCATTCCAATCAGCATGGACGTAACATCAAGATGATGTAGGGGTGCAAGAGCATGCATGTTGCACCCTTAGTCAGTGGGAAGGCTGGGCTGGCTTGGCACCAAAGCAATGCTGTATTCCAAGAAGCTCGGTGACTTTTACTTGGTACAGGTTTGTAGGGCATGGAATTGGACGTACTTGTTTTCCAACTGTTCGGAGATAAGATGCTCTGTCTGTCTACGTGAGGAAGGATACATTGACTATGCATGACTATGCACAGTCAGTATTGCACTATCAGCGGAGGTTGATTTGATCGCAGGGGCAAGCCATCTCGAAAGGGAGTGCTAATGACATATTTGACCTTCTGTTTATCTTGCTGGGTCACCCCCTAGCTTTGGTTTGCCAGGCCATGTTCGTTCAAGTACGAAGTTTTACTCATTCTGAATGTGCCACTAAGACCTAAGCAGTAAGCATGAGGTCTTGACAATGGCCTCGACACTATTTGCGGACTGCGATCTTTGCATCATGCCTAGCGTAGTGGGAAGCTACAAAGCCACCCTTTGGTAAAGCCTTTGGAGGAGTATTTTGAACAGCTGCCAAGACAAAGTGGTAGATTTGTGTTGAAGTTTTGACAGAAGTCAGGGAAGACTCATTGATTCAATCTGATTTGTGGGTTCTTGTCTTTGTCTTGCGGGATACAGCTGCATGTCATGCTGTAGATGCTTTCCGGAAGTTCACTTTGATGGGATGAAGATCTTGTGGCCCGCCGCCGACCCATAGATTCAGCCTGCTCAAGTGGACTATGTAGGAATGAGCAGGGATTTCGATGGAACTATTGGAATATGTCTAGGAACCCGGACCGGTCGGACCTTTGTAGACAAAGATCGAACACTCAGATCGAGCAACCCTGCAAACACATCTGATGCAAGTAAGAGCGTTTTGTACCTTCACTCCAGCACGGGTTTATTGTAGCTGATTTCTCCACTCCAACATGAACAAGGAACAAGGAAATCAACGGATGAGGCAAGGCCTTCCACCCCACAAACTATTATACTTCAGGCCTGAATCTGAAAGCATGCCACGCCCGCGGCATGATGAAAATCCGCCCTTGGTTTCGCAGTGCTTCCTGCAGTTTGTGGAAGACGAGCCGGACCCGGAGCAACACAACAAGACAATTTTCAAGCAGAGCAAAGAGATCACCAAACGCTTTCCTGGGGCGCCAATTAGCAAGCATCATCGAGCGAAGTATATCTGGCTATGTCAACTTCAGCTTCAGGGTCCGGGGCCTTTCTACACCATGAGCCCTAAGGACATGACAGAGGGACTGGAGCCTTCTGAGGATCTCTCCCAGAACCACTGCGACATTTGTGGCAGACCTTGTGGGCGCCTTCATGTGTTCCGGGCCTTCAAGCCGTGCACAGGAGTGGCCGGCATGCATCCAGACCGAAGGCAGGCCACCTGAAAGAGAGGATCGGGATTTGGAAAGAACATGCAAGATGGCAAAAAGACAAACATATAGCCAGATTTCACTCAATCGTTGCACAGCTGCCGAAGACAGAAATATTTAGATTGAGTGGGAGTTCGTTGCATAGGTCGTTTTGCGGTGGGTGGAACCTAGGGTTGCCAGGCTACACAGCTTCATCAGCTATGTGTCAAAGGGCTGTGGCAAAGGTTTACTAGGTGAACCTTCACCAAGAGCCGAACTTCGTGCCAAAGTTTTGAAGATTTTGCTTCAGCAGACTCAGACCGAGATCCTTGGAATCAGAATGCTTTTCTTCAAATCCAACCCGTGTAGTTTTAGGTGTTGAAAACGCAGGTCTGGAAGTTCCCAGGGACCGAAATCAGAAATCTCAAATTTCAGGACCCGTTCCGGGACACACCTCCTATTTGTAAACGCATGTGAGCCTAGATTGATTTTCTTTTTGCTGTAGTTAGTTGTGTGTTGCGCTGAGATGCTTCTGGCCAAGGATCTTGGAGCAACTTGCAGACACCTTCGGCCCGAAAGAGATGAAGGGCGTGATTGTTGAGCTGGAACGTTATGCTGGGGTGACTTGATTCCTTTTGCCAGTTTCCCGATGTTTTCCTTTTCTCCCCATGTTTACTGTGATCCAATGTGATCAAGCCTAGGTGAAGAACAACCAAGCTGGCACTGGCAGGTTTGTAGCCGCAGACGCCAAGATAAGGGTTCCAACGGACCGGGCTGCTCGCCCCGAGGATGTGTTGGCCGCCTTGGAATCCTTCAGATGGCCCCTCTGTCATAGCCGGGCAAACGTGCGGCCGGATGGGCAGCTAAAGTTGGAGGCATTTTGCTTGGGAATTGCTAACTCCTACAGTGTTGGCTTGACGTCTTCGAAGATGACCCATGCCATGAAAAATCTGGCCAAACTTGTGGTTGCCTTGGGCAGGCAGTTGCCCGGTCACAGATTCAGCACTGTACAGCTCAACCTGAATTACTCCGCCCGGCTGCATGTAGACGGAAACAATTGCGGCAGCAGTGAGATCCTAGCGACGGGTCGCTTTGGTCAAGGAGGGCTTTGGCTCATGAACCCTGAGGGGAAGAAAGTGGAAGAAGACGACGTGCCGATGACGGTCACTGAGCCCCTGAAAGGGTATGATTTCCGACCGCAGGACGTCATCTACGGCCGTGTCCATGACATTAACGGCAAGTGGTTCCACTTTGATGGCCGGATCCCGCATGCAGCAATGCCTTACACTGATGGGCCACGCGTGTCCTTGGTTTTTTTCTGCCGGAAGGGTTGTGACAAGATCAAGGACGCAGATCGTGGCTTGGTGCAAGTTTTCAACAGAGGGACTTCATAAGCACCTCCCCCCAACAGAATCTCCTTTTATGGCTATGGTTCAAAAAATAGAACCCAGGGATGGTAAAACTGCGTTCTCTTGCCCTGCACACTGTTGGGACGGTACCTTGGGGGGAAGACGACTCACATGTGCTACCAGATGTGATGTTGGGGGCTTGGAATGTGCCTGAATTCCCATTGGCGTTGAGTTTTGGGGCAGCAGGGTTGTATTGGATAGAAGGGACTGTAATATTTTGTCCATTTACGGCAGGGGCCCTGCTGCTTAACTGGCCCACTGGGCTCTTATTGAATGTACAGCTTTGGCAAACTGGGCCATCTTTATCCTTCAGTGTTCCCCCGTTGGATGTCCACTGGGCTCTTGTTGAATCTACGGCTTTGGCAAACTGGGCCATCTTTATCCTTCAGTGTTCCCCCGTTGGATGTGTTGTCCTATCATTGGTTGAAAGGGCATTGCTTGAAATTCTTCATATGTGCTGTTGCGACTGGTGTATGCTCAATGCCTTGTTGAAACCCACCTGTTTTCATATTTTCAACCACACTGCGCACCTCCGGAGACGACCTTGTGCCCAGGGGCCTTGCTGGAAGAACTTGGGTTCCCCTTGCCAGACTCCGAATGGCTGCAGCAGCAGGACACTGAGTTTCATCAAACACATCCTGCTTTCAAGAGACGTCGGGTGGACAGCTTGCGACGCGAATCAGTGGAAGAAGTTGCAACTCGGCAAAAACAGGACTTGGATGTGGGAAATGGTACGCTTGTATTGTATTGTTTCCAACCTGTACTGCAAACTTCAGTCTCAATCCTGCCAACTCAGATACCGGGGTATCGTCCCATCCGAAGCTATGTTTGTTATTGTTGTTTCCTTTGACCATAAAAGTAAAAACATCTAGGGCGGCTTTCGTTGGAACCTTCACCTCGGCCCCAAAGTCAAAAAGTGTTCCTTTTTCTGAACATGCCTAAAGTGGATGTTTTTTGAACGAAAGACACCATTTTGGTCACCAGGATTCGGAGGAGGAAGTGGACGAAGAAGAGGCAGACGTTAACGACTTTCCTGGTTCCCGCGAAAGTTCCAGTGAATTGCAAGAACTGAAGTCGAAAGCCCAGGCTTTGCTGGAGTGCTTGGAGGAAAACCGAAGTGCCTTCAGCAACTTCAGTGTGGCTGGTGAGAAATTGACTTGGGAGGAGCGTGGTCGCAAATTGCGGTGCTATGCCCAGCAGTTATGCCCTATTCCATGTGACACTGCCATGGAGTGGATGATTGAGGCCGCTGGTGACAAACCTTCCAAACTTGGCACTGACATAATTGAGGCTGGCATCGAGTACTTAAATGTTTGCTTGGATGAGTGCCGCAAGTCTTCCCAAAAACCTGGCATTGACCGCAAATTGACACGTTTTCTGGAGAACTTTGCAGCTTTGCAACAAGCCATTGAAAACACTGGCCTCAATGTGCCGGGATTGGGCAAACTGGTGTCGGATTCCACTGCATGGAATTTGCGGCGGAGCTGCAAAGCCGTTCCAGCGAAAACATTTGGAGCCCGCTCACCAGCACGGGCGGCTGAAATGCTGCAGCAGCTAAGCCACCCTGATGATCAGAAGTTCGTTCTACACCGGCTGGCCACGGTAGCGATGAGCTTAGTTGCCACAGGTTTGGTTGGATGTATTGTTAAAGATTTGTTTTGATGGTGCAGTGGGAATGGAACGCAGGACTGTTGCCCCCCGTGCATCGCTTTTGTTTTTAATTTTTTCGTGGGCTTGGAGCACGGAGCACATCAAATTTGGCAATCAGGTGATGGATACCGCGGAGATTCAAGAGTTCATCAGTGCCGGGGGATTGACGGCGTTGATGGTTCTGGCAGGCGAATTTCTCCAATCCAATCCTCCTGAAGGTGTTGTGAAGGACCCGGGCCAACATGAAGACTCAATGTGTATCCTTGGGGGCCTCTTTTTGAAAATAGATGTCAGGATATCGTGTGGTCGTTTGGTTTCAAGTTGTATCAAGTTGTAAACCGTCGTACACCTTCTGTGATTTGCCACGGATGCAGGATAGCGCAATGAGATTGCGGGTCATGGACAAGTTCCAGAAGGGCATAGCCCATGCGAAGATGTGGTTGGAGGCACTGCTAGTGAAAACTGTATTCATTCTTTGTGGACATGAAGGCAGCAGGGGAACTAGTTGGGAATTGAATGTGGCCCCTACATCATTTTCACCAGCCCCATCTGCATCATTCCATGAATGGGCGCCCCATTTCAATTTCAAGGGATGGTTCTCTCGTGAAAAGACATACTGGTAGTAGAACGAGATTTATATTGGTTTTGATAATTTGTCGTTGTTTTTTCTAATGCTTTTTTAAATGATGGATTTCCCGTTTCAAGGCCCATGCCCTATCACTTCTCAGGAACCCGTTGGAGAGCCTGGCGCTCGCTTGGAGAAACTTTCGACTTTGCAGCAAAGTTTTAACCCACTCCTTGAGGAGCGTGACTCGCTGCAGGCAAAGGTGCTCAAACGACGAGGGGCCGAGATGTGGAGGAGGACGCAACTTCATGTTTTGCTTCTTGAGAAACCACCTTGGAGCAGGCATGTGGAACCTCTCAAAAACATTCAAAAATTCAAAAACGGTTTCCAAATTATTTGTACTCCCACGTGGCATTGAAAATTGATAGTTGTGCTTGGCTAGTCGTACCAAGACACCCCGGGTTTGGAGTCATGAGTTGGATTGGCAGTGCTGTTGGTACTTGAATAGCTGTACTGCCGATATCCAAGTGATCTGAAAGAGGTATGAAGGGGGCCACACCAAGATAAATCAATTATTGTAGGGGGTGAAGCAGCGAGGGTGATCATTTCGCAGACCATTGGTTCAACATGAACGAGGAATTTACCGGATAAATGGTTTTGGAAAAAATATTTGCAGGCTGCCCGGTTCTGCAGGATCCATGAGCTGGAAAATGAAGGTTGGAATGCGCTCCTGGAGCGCCTCGCATCATTGGCCTGCCAATTGAGAGAGCAACGAAGCTGTCAGGACCTAGGGGAAGAGTGCTGGGGGTGGTAAAGCATGCTTCATTTCTGAAACGTGGCTAGGAGTGAGGTGATTTAGACTCTATGTGTGGTCGCAGTCATCACTTTGGGGTTGTTCCCAACAGCGCATCTGTTGGGTTTCGATCTCCGGGGCCGGGGACTGCACGAAATTGCACACCCCGAAAAACTGGAACAGTCCTGGAACAGTCCTGGAACCTTTTGCTGTTGGGTTGCAAAGCTGGGCTAATACAGGTTTTGGAGGAAGAACTTGATTGCAATGGGGGGGACTGGTTTTTAAATATCCTCCGTGGAGCTTGTTGAATGCCTCCTGTGTGTTTGTTCCTTGACGGGCCAGGTTGTGCAGTTGGGTGCATCATATTTTCAGTGCTTCTGAGTGCTCATATTGGTAACGAAGACATAAGGATTCCTTGTGTCAGAGTTTGAAGACATGAGAAGGGCTGTGTAGGCTTCAGGGAGCCTGTTTCAAGGTATTCGCAGAGGTTGGCTGGAGATACATTTTTGACGTTTGAAACAGAAGTCGCGTCCTTTGCCCTTCAGGCACGTGTTGCCAGAATTGCGGTTTCATCCAGACGTAAGGAATCCTTTGTTTGCACAGGCCCCTGCGAAAGTTCATAGCTGACTGCTTTGTTTGTGAGATTTTAAATGGAAAAATATGATATGGGTGGCTTTGAACGTGATGTTTAGCATGGTCAGTGCAAACCGAAGATCAGTTCGTATAGCCGGGAAAAGAAACGCATGTAGATATAAGGCCCCACCAGTGTTGGCCGGATTGATTGACCATTTTTTTCAACAGATGTAGCAAACATTTTTTTTGTTTTGCCTTGATTCGGATAGATTTTGTTGCAATCACGTGCTGGGCACTTGGGCCTGAACTTATTTGTTTGTTTCCGCCAGATGTTCATGAAAGACTTCCCTGCAGTTGTCAGTTGTCCGATGTTCTGCGTCAGTGAGATGTACATTTGCTCCAGGAGCAGCTGGCGAGCGCAAATCTGGCTTCCAGCGCAGCCGAGGTTGTTCGGTCCCTGCTGAGGTGTGGAGGAAGGCATTTGCAAGCAACTTTGTCTCTGAATTAAACAAAGGAACGTCCAAGAAGTGGGTACTGCCGACCCAGTCGGTTCTGGCCTAGAATGTGGAGTTGATTTTTTGGGAAATGAGGGAAAAATTGAAGAGTTTTGGTTCAGCTCTCTTGTTTCCCTTTCTGGCCGTGAGTCCAGGAATGCCATCTTGATTTAGCCAGGCAGTCTTGAGGTCAGAGTCGTCAGGGACACAAAGCCCAAGTTCCTTGACTAAGTCATGCGCGTTGTAAGAACAAGATTCCCAAAGAGGCAGTCCATAGAGCACATTTCCACTAAGGCTGCTGAACAAACACTTTGCTGCAGACTTTGCTACCAACACAGAACTTTCCCACAGCTACCAAGCACCGGTCTTCGGAAGACAGGCTTATCAAATACCAACGCCAGATCCCCAATGACAAGGTTCCTAAAAATAGCAGATTCCGAATTACTCATTAAATATAAAGTTCGCCAGCAAAGGGCTCCCAAAGACAAAGTGTCCAAGCGTAAGGCTTCCAACACAAGGTTTTAACTGCGAGGACAGCCATGCACGTTTGCTGTTACGAGCGTTCAGTGGACCAATTTTTCCTGGAATCTGAAGGCTGTTAAGAATGTTAGAGATGCAACAACAGCATCTCATTGGAAAGTTTGGGTAACATTGTTGTTGAATCATGATGTGGCCAGCAAAGGGACTTAAGTCTGAGACGTCTCAAGTAACGATTGAATTGTGTTTTGAGGTTCTCGTGCGCACCCAGGCGGTTCTTGATTTGTAAGATAGGTTACAGTTCTCTGCTCCGTCAATTCAATGAAACAGGTTCCACTTCCTATCCAACCTCTTCTCCTACATGTTCTCGGCTCTGCAGCTATCTTTGATTTCCAGGGCTACTCCTAGAGTCAAATCAAAGACTAAAACTAAACTAAAACCCAGCTTGGCGTATGGAGGCGAGGTTTAATTCGGTGAGGTTTTGCTGGCCCAGGCAGCGGCTTGTTGATACCAGCCCCGATGGCTTCGATCAGCTGCGGCGAGAAGCGCGAAAACTCGTAACAGCAAGCGCCTCAGGTTGCCTCACAGCAGATTCGAAGGAGTTTTAGGCATGTGGTAAACCCAAGCACATTCGATGGCCTAGAATTGAATCACTGCAAGTGGTCACACTTGGTGTGCTGTTGTGCTGAGCATGACTCTGATTGGATTTGCACAAAGTTGGTTTTCTCTGCTGAACGGCTTACGAAAGAAAGATCACAGGAAGGCAGTTTGACAGCGTTGCCACCAATTTTCACCCTTGTATTGGCTTGGTTCCTGCAGGCCATTGCAGATTGTCAGAGCAGAGGCGGGTGTACAAAAGAAACCCCCAACATGTGAAGCTTCTAGCCAAAAGAAACAAAAGCATGAAGACAAACATACTTTGCGAAAGCCACTATAAGGACAGTTACTCAGTTCGTTTTAGTTGCTTTGCAGTATCATGTCCAACCGCTCTTTGCATTCGGTTTTCAGCAAGCCGCACCTTGCCACAGGGCTCTCGCTGGACGATCTGCAAATGGCCTTGGATGAAGCTGCTGAAGCGGGCGCGCATTTTTGCGAAACTCCTGGGCGACGCCATGCTGCCAAGTCCTGGCTACAGAGGAATGGATTTCCTCCGCAGGTGGTGGAATTGCTGGATAGCATGCTGGAGATTCGGAAGAATTCAGGGTGTGAGCCCTTTTTTGTTTTGGATTTTCAAACTACCTCTTTTGGAAATGAAGTATGGGACAAGCGTTTCCCTTTGACGGCCCAAGGCCTAGCCCATTATTCTCGTGAGACCTTTAAAGATGTTTTTGCGCCAATTTGTTTTGCGATGATGAAAAGAATCACTTTGTTTGGTGGCCCTGAAGCTGCTGTCAGGATCGGTTGCCAGAGATTCGCGATGATCAAACGGTCTTGCATGATCTTTGCTTACCGCGAAGGGCTGAGAATCAACTCGTTGAGGCTGCAAAGAATGGAGAGTTGGATCCGTTATTGGGTCGGCCTTCGCTACCACCTGGCTATGAACGGCGGAGATCCAAAACCACTGGCCTTTACCTCCTGGAGCCGCAAGGGGGAGGAAACCCGCACTTCTATTGGAGTGATGCGTTGAAGACTGCGTTGCCTGCCCACCATGGCGCTGAAGATCTGGACCTACCACATCCGCTTCTTGAAGCAGACGCCAAAGTGGAAGGTTCGCATCCGCATCCATATTTGGTCACTGCTGGCCTTGGGAACTGGTGCAGACTCTGTCAGGAGACTGCTGGAGAGAATCATGCAGCATCCGAAAAGCATTGCGCCTTGAAGTCCTTGTGGCATCGCTGTGTCGCTGTCCTGCGCTCCATGTGCGAATGGTGTCACTTGATACCCACGGAGGTCGGACATCGTGATGGTTGGTGTAATAAGTCCTTGGCTAAATTTCTTTTATTCACCGCTTGTATCCAATAAATACACGCTCATCTTGACCCTCTTTGCAGGTTGAAAATGATGAACAAGTTCTAGCAGCATGGCGTGCAGAGATCTTACTCGAGATGCAAGATCTGCAAGGCCGTTCAGATCCGGAGGATGAACTGCAAGTCTTGTCCCTTTTTTGGCACTTGGTCCGGAAGCAGTGGCCCAGCAAGTGGCCTGACATGCTGGGGGCTTTGAAGAGCTTGTTGTCTGCGGTGGCGGTGGAAGAACCCGATTTGGTTTCGCATATGGCACCACCGGAGCTTGGTGAAGACCTTCCTTGCTTTCCACCGATCAGGCACCCGCTGAACAAGGAGTCGACCGTTGCAGACCTATCCAAATTCACGGTGCTTGAGCTGCTGGTTCGTGGACTGGAACTGCAAGAGTCAGGTGTGTTTCGATGTTGGTACTGTGAAGTGGATGTTTCAGTGGAAAAACTGCCCGACCACATCCTTCCTTGCCGCCAGAAAAAGAAGGGGAACCATGACAGCATGCAGCAACAATGGGACGCCCACGCTTCCTTTATCAAAGCGAATGGATGGACACTCCAGGGCCTGTGCGAGGTGAGAGGTCGACAAGTCTTCTGCGGGTGCTGCCCGGATCGTGAAATAAGTCAGGGGATAGAGGCGCGAAGGCCAAAAACTTCCAACAGTCTATGTTCAACCAACGGGGTTTGTGAAAACCTGAACTGACCAGAAAGAAAAATCTTGTGACTTGTGACTATTCTTTCCAATGACGATGTCAGGAGCATCTTGGTACAGGAAACCATCAGAACTTTGCCAAGCACCTTCCCAAGCCTTCTGCACACGTGGAGGAGAGGCGCAGAATGATTTGGATGGCGGCTGTGGAAGCCGCCGAGACGAAACAAATGAAGATGGCCTGCCAGCGGCAGGAAGCTCTGGCGAAAAGTTTGGACTTGAAATTGGTCTCCACAAGTGACGAGGCCAGGTATTTCCCAAGAACTGTTTCCCTTCCATGCCTGTTGCCTCTTGAATCAGTTTCCTTTCTTCTGTAAGTTTGCAAATGCATCCGACATGGGCCTGTGTGTATCCACTTGCTTGTCAACTCCCCTAGCAATGCTTTCAGGAACCAACGGTTGCAGACAGGCAGAAGGCCCAAGCTGCGGCAGATGGAAGGGGTTGCCCTAAGCTCCCAGCCCCGTTGTGTTGGGGTTACAAGGGCACCAAGAAGAAGGACAGTGGCTAGTTGGAAGAAAGGTGGTGGTTCAAATGTATTTTTTTTCAAGATCGCATGCAATTTTAACCGGTTTAAGTTGGGGGCAAGTTCAATGAGGAAAAACCCAAACGGCGCAGGAAATCTACGTATGGTGCTGTGAATGCAAAACCTACTGTGGATGGGTTTTGTTTAACATGCAACATGGGCACAACCAGACGGGCAACTGTGGCCAGTGTACACATTGGGCCAACGCCGCGTACGCAGAAAAGATGACGTCTGAGCTGAAGGCGGCTAGATGGAACCAATGAGCAGCTGGTCTTTGACAATTTTAAAATCGTGTTTTTTTGGCAGAATTTTCATGGTGGCCTCCGAGTCAGACAGCAGTGAGCATTTTCGTAGTGTTTTGCTGTTTGTTTGCGGGAGCAAGATCGTGAGCCCGTGTGGCAAAGGGAAGTTGCTCTGAGGAGACAGATCATACTGGCAATGGACGATAAAACTGCATATAATATCCGAAGAAGACTCGTGATGTGGAAACGTGATTGACACGACAACGATGATCATTGCAACTTTCAGTCCAGGCTTTCTTCCACAAGTTTTTGCAATCGGAACGATGAGACACCATGGTTTTTCCTTATACAGTGGTTGGCAATCAATATTCTGAATACCAACACTTTCAAAACGGTGGTGTTTGACGCTCAAAGCTGCCTGTTGCCACTTTCGTTTCTGCTGCAGTTGACAAAGGCCGTGCTTTGTGCCCCAGACAAATGGCTCAAAAGAGACAGGCTGGGGATCATGCGTGCCCCATATGAAATCGTGGTCATGTTTTTCGATGTAGAATGATCCAAATGCCTGCTTGTTTTTTTTTGAAAAACCACATGCAACATGTTTACTGCATGATCATACATGGGGATGACTTGTATGTATACCTATTTACAAAGCCGAAGAAACTGGGACACCTTGACTATTGTGTTCGGTGCTGTTTGGGCACCGTGCGCAATTGAACAACAATCCCACAGCTGGACACAACTCTTCAAAACACACACATTTCCAAAACGATCGCCATCGAATATGGAGGTGCGATTTGGGACGTTGTGTGTGACGAACTTTCATGTTGTTTGTGCAGGAGATACAACATTTTTGGTAGTTGATAATCCACATGATCCAAGATCTCAAGGCCCTGCTCTTTGCCTCTCCCTTTCTCTCCTCAACATACAGTACCGTTTATATTTTTACAATTATATAAATTATATATATATTATAATATATAATATGCATTTGCTGATGTTTTTTTTTCTAACATCTTGTGACGATGGACATTCCGATACCACAGACATGCGCTGTTTTTTTTTTCGCACTTGGAAGTCTTGTTTTCGGAACCGGTCACTGAAGTTGATACTCAAATATCTTTCACAGAAAGGATAAACAACTTGTTTGCCGACAGGCTGATGCTTCGCAAAGGCAGGAGGTGTTTGATTAAACAAATGTCATGAAACGAGAAGAGCGCGAAAAAAACGCCGAAGGTCTGCTTTGATTGTTAATCTTGAGCCATGCAAGGCTCATCAACAGGCAATGGCAGAGCAGTGCAAAGGTTTCCAAATACACTTGCGAGTGCCACAGACATGTCCTTCCAAAACAGAAATGGTTGATGTGCCAGGAGCAAAGGCCTGTCTGGGCTTGGTGCTGTGACAAGTTTCTTTTTATTTTTTTTCCCGGTTGCGAGACCAATGCGATTCAAGAATCTACACCTGGGGAAAAAACGGTATGAATCATCGAGTTTTTTTAAATCGAAAGCGTTGCTATATCGCCATGCAGTTCCGAAAAGACTCTGCGGAAAAGCTGTTGCAGTTTCACTTCACCATGGAATTCGACAATTGATGACAACTGCAACAGCTTTTCGCTGATGACATCTATCCAAATCTATCCACTGATGACAACTGATGGATCGCGTGAGCCCGCAGCAAACTGTGCGTTTGCGATACAGAGGTGGCTTGTCCCGAGAGGAGATGGGCAATGGGCAATGGGTCGATCTGTGGCAATGGGGAGTGAAATCAATGAGGGCAGGAGACCAAACCCTTGGCTTTGTTGGAGTAAAGTTTGGGCTATTTTCTCCAATCTCTTGGATTTTTTGGACATTCTTCTGACACCTGCAGGATTTCACCTTTGGTAGTCTTCTAGGAGAGGCTTGTGCAACCTTCCGGCTCACAGGGTTGGGGAGGTTGCAAGATGTGAGCACATCGAATTTCCTTTTTCGAGAGCAATTTATCGAGACTGTGCTCCCTCCTTGTGGGACCTTATTGTATCTGGAACGATTTTGTATAGCCATTGGAATTGTATCAAGGACCGCTTTGATCGTTTTGATCTGGCCTGAACCTGGACCTAGATGTTGCCCAGCCGATGTGAATTTTGCCACCATCCGCCAGGGAGCTTTCGCAAGAGTGCTTGTGGCTAGACATCACGATGGTGGTACCTTGGCGGCACTGACAGACTGCAGATCCTCAGAGTCTCTAGATGTCTGAAGTATGTTGGCATCAAGCAGATCCCTGTTGTGAGGATATCTGTGAAGTAGGCTTTATGCCGGTGGCGATGGTTGGCAATGTGAAATAACATGACCTGTTCATCCGCTTCATTCTTTGTGTTTGGTTGCCTGTCACCTTTGCAGGTGAATATGCCATCAAGATGGTAGACAAGAAGACGATTCAGGCTGATGCACATGCTACCAGAAACCCTGTGGAGGGCAGCGCTTCTAGGACATCATGAAAGTTGACCCAACAGTAATAGAGTAGAAAGTTCTGTTACCTGTCAAAGATGAAAGTTGGATCATGTTTCAACATGTTTCAACTTTTTGTTGAAGCTCTTGAAGCAGTGTCCATTCCATTCCACATCCGGAGGTTCGAGATCGCAGCAGTGGTGTCCTCACCGAACGCACCATGCTGTTGAACTTGGACCACCCTGGGATTGTGGCCTGGCCATAACAGCTGGGGAATCACCGAATCACCCAAATCTACCAGGGAAAGTGATGGAATGTCCATACTAGATCTTGACACATACCTTGCAAGAACATCGAAGAACATCTTCGTTACATTTCTCAAGACTTACCATTTGAATACTTTCGACTTTCGAGGTTGCACAGCCGCTCCTAAAACGGTTTCTTCGGAGCACCGGACATGTCAGAATGAGCCCCGAATGCACACTTGCGCACATGCCCCTAAAATCATTTCACTGCCTTCAGTCTGTCGAAGCTGCTGGATTCCTCCCACTGCATGTGGGATGCTCCCATTTCAGCGGCAAGGTGCGCCTGCATTTCGCCTTCCAGGCACAGATCAAAACAGGGGCACCCGATTTCATCACCTGGGTCACCTTGGTAATCAAAGGAGTACGAAATCCATCCGCAAGTAGTTTTTGGGGCCTGAATGGGGACAAATGGAGAGATGTTGATGTCACTTGATGTCACCACAGGACGACTGGGCCCTGTACTTTGGTTTGGAGTTGGCAGGGACGCCAAGTGATGTTGTGTCCTTGGAATTGCTGTGAAAATCTGTTCATGGAAACGGGGTCTTTGGTTTCTGGCTTCCATCTTGGAGTCTTCTACTTTTCTTGACGGTATGACTGGCAACACCGGCACGTGGTGGACAAGCTAAACAATGTAGCACGGAACCAATGGATGCAATCTACTGATGGTGAACATCTCGGCAAGCTGTCCTCAACCAACATGTCACATGTCCGAATGATGTCCAGATCGTCAGGTACCGGGGGGTGAGCTCGCGTCGCAAATCCAGCGGATGGGTGCAACCACTGATTGATTGACTCGGTGACTTTCTGCATTTTGATGCCATTCACAGCCGCTATTGCCAGGTCGCTGCACAACGTCTTTCACTTGCTTCTACATTGCGGAGATTGTGTCAATTTTGGGGTCCGCGCTCCAGTGAAAGCTGCTCAAAGTTACAACTTGTTCAAATTGATGGGGCGAGCCTGTGTTTTTTTCATTGACTTTGTTTAGATGTTTGGTATTTTTAATGTGCTGCAATCCCAATGAATTAAAGGTGTTTACAGTACATGTAACTGAGATTCAGGGCAAGTGTACGATCCAAAATTTGGTCCTTGTGGAGTTGTGGCTTCGTTGAACTCCCATGTTGAAATCCCTTGAACCAATCTTCGCCAAGCAGATTCCAGTGAGTGCCACCGGCAGGTACTTACGCTCCAAACGGGTGGCCCATCGCGACCTGAAACCCGAGAATTTGCTCCTCACCTCCGAAGGACGTTTGAAGCTCGTTGACTTCGATGCAGCCATGTATGTGCCCGAGGCCAGAGCCATCGAATGCCAAACAGATGTCTCATGATGTCTCCAACCGGGACGCGTCATCGTGTCATCCCCTAGCCTTGCTGCATTTGACAGGGGGAAGCTGATGCTGCTGCTGGCCAGCCTGAAAATGCAGGCAGGGTGATGCGGTAATCCTGTGATTTCAATGGCTTCGAAGTGCCACCCGTCAACGGGACAAGGTAGGCGGAGTTAGCACATTCATCGTTTGGGTATGAGCCAAGATTTTCATGGATTTTTTTTCAGATTGGGGAGATGAATGTTGTGTAATGACATTGAATATCCATAACAAGCAGCTATTTTGATGTTGACTACAAGGTACCTATTGGGGTGAACAACTGACCGCCATTTGGCAAGGTGCCGCAGTGGACTTTGTGGGGACGGCATTGTGCGGTTGCTCAGTGCTGTGGCTCCAGTATTCACCATTTGGAGGTTTCCTAAAATGGGGGGTACCCTCAAATCATCTATTTTAATAGGATTTTCCATTAAGAACCATTCATTTTGGGGTACCCCCATTTTAGGAAACCTCCACTCTTCTGATGATGATGCTGAATGATCAAGAGCAGAAGAAAATTATGAGCATGAAGATGATGATAACGCGGACCACGGCGATGACGATAGAAGCTGTTGGTCATGCTGATCACCATAGTGATTTATGAATGTATCGTTTTTTTTGGAGTTTTCTTGGCCACTTTCGCCAATGTTTTAAGCGATCTGAAAGATAGCATGGTGTCAGGTAGCAATTTTCTCAACGGTGTATGCTTGGAAGCCACAGAAGATGTCAGATGTGGCATGATATGCTTGGAATCATGGTGCAAGTTGCAAGAAGACTTCAATTGCCAGGTATGTTGCCCCAGAAGTGATCTTGGGTACCGTCAAGCCCCACCAGGTGCATCGGACTTTTAACAACAATCAGTGATCACCACAGCGGTTGCGAAGGGACGGACCTTTTTGGCGCTGCCAGGCCTTTGCGTTGGATTTTTGGGCCCTGGGTT
>CAMXCT020003827.1:0-52841 GCA_947184155.2 Cladocopium goreaui
CGTGGAGAGTAAGACGCTTCAGCCTTGCTGGGCGAAATACTCATGACCAAATCTCTGCCCTTTTCCCGTTCATTTCTCCCTTTAGTTCAAGAAGAGGCTTGTTGTGTTCACTGATTGTTGCAAAAGCCGACATGCACACAAGCATTGCCGGAAAGCCACGCGCCAGTTGAAGAATTGCGCAAGCTTGCGCCTCAACATTGGCCAAGCCCAAAAAGTGGATAGTGCTTGATGATGCTTGATGTATCAAGACTCCAAGGCATGCCGAAAATTTGCTTGAGGAGTGGCTGGTGGACCTGCTTGATCATTTGGGGCGTGCAAAACACAGAGAAAATGCCCTACATCACCCCGTGCCTGACTGCCCTGACTTTTCCCATGGCAGAAGGTCCTGCTGGCAAACAAACGAGTGGCTGGCAAACTGACTAGTGTAGGATCACGTCTTTGCTTGCATCATTAATATATCAATATATGTATGTGCGTATATACATATAATTATATATAATATGTATATATTTAAGCTGCTGAAGAAACAAGACAATTTCCTCACATGTCGCAAAATTGAAAGGCATCCCGGCCGGACCTCTCTTTGAGCCCTTGAGAAATGGTGGGCGCAGTCGGAACACCGTGAAATTCCACAAAACATATGGGATTCAAAGGTGAGTTTGGCACCGGGTAAGCGCAAGAATGCAGCGAGACACGGGCAACATCATTGCATAACCCGCATGGAATTCTGATTGCGGGCACGGCTGCCCCTAGCGTAATGGACAGATGGGCAGACAGCCAGGCAGACAGATAGGCAGACAGATAGATCAGATAGACAAACAAATGCTTAGATAGATAGGTGATTGTATATATGTATAATATATATAATATATATCAAACATCACATCCGGCAATATTGATGCATCCATATGCATCCGCATTGGAGACTCCATGGCTACCAAGGATACCATCATCATACTGACAGCGCCTTCATGCGCCTTCCCCCGATTCGCACAGCTGTGCCTTCTCCTAGATGTCACGGCGCACCCCGGAGCGCCGAACTGATCTGAGCCAAAGGCAGCTCTGCGAGAACCCAAAAGGGCGATGCAAAGTGAGGCAACCCTGCGGCTTTATTTTCAATATGTTAACTGTAAATGAATACATATAGATAATTATATTATATATATGCGCGATTTGATATGTACATATGTGTATTAAATGTATTGTATTGTATATATATATGTATATATTATATACAATTATATACATATACGTATATGTGTGTGTGTATGTGCACATCGTTTCTGATTGCCTGTTTAGTGATCTATTGGAACAATTTAAACATCCGCTTCTGAATCTGTGACGATAGAGAAGCCCGCAAACACGGGCGATTCCAGACGTACTTTGTCATGCCCTGCTGCACATGCAGCACAATTTATATGCAAACATATGCCAATAGGTGGGCTGTATATGCGATATGTTCACAGCAAATGAGATACGGCACTAAAGCCGGTGCCCCGGTGCCCCTGCTCGTGAGGACCTGACATGACCTGAAGCATCCTGACACATCCTGACACATCCTGATGCTGTGATACAATCCACTACAAATCACTACAATCCCTGGTCAGCTGACACCAATGTGCACTTGGCGGACCCACCACGCGGACCCTTGCAGCTAGAGTTTTTCCGCACTCAGAAAGGTGGCATCGTCCATTGGGAAGTGTCACAAGATGTCACAAGGCATCCTCCAAGCGCGCAGGGCGGGGCAAATGCAAAGCATATCTTCTGCTCCGCACGCGGACCAAGCCTGGCATTTGACATCAAATCTGAATGATTTGAATGCCATCCCATCCTTTGCAACAGAAATCCGTTCGCATGATTTCCGTTGGCTGAGACATCTTGGCATCAACTGCAGCAGTAGACCCAGTTCTGCTTGATAGGCAAGGCCGCCGCAGCCGCCACACGCACTCAGCAACTGCAAAGAGTCTGCGGTGCCGAATACAGTAGTCGAATTCGACAAGGGCGTCCACTTTCCTATCAAGACTCAAGAAATAGTTTTGCGCCTGGGCCTGGATACCAGAAAATCATAGAAAATCTAGAAAATAACTGCACAGGTCAATTGGCCTAGCCTGGCTAGTGAGATGTTTTGGAGTTTGCAATTGTGTCCACCCTTGGCATTGTTCAGCCAAGCCCGCTGACCTTCAGCCTGAATCCAAATTGCTGACAGGTCTATCTAATTATATATATGAGAGAGATATTGATATATCCTATTGCCTACTACTCTTCATAGTAATCAAGAATAAAATGAAATGAAAACAGCACACATACATGGACACAAATGTCAGTTAATCCACAAGTGAATGCACGTAACAAGAGACAATAAGTGTGCACAAGGAATTTGACAGTGGCAAAAATCTCAGGTTGGATAAGAATTGACTGCAATTGACCATTTCAAAGGCTGCATGTTCTCAATTTGCTCATCGAAGGTCAGCTTTTCAAATCGCAGGATACGGCTGCGTCTCATTGAAGCGGTGCCTGGCGGGGGAACCCAGTGAGGACTTGCACTTAAACATGTGCAAAAACAGGAAGTGGTTTTCGATGGTTTTCGGCAGTGGCTAGTTAATAAATGTTTTCGAAAGTGGCCAGCCTTTTCCGGGACTTGCGAACTATTTAAGGCTTCTGGCTGTGGACGAGACATGAAGAGAGTGAATGTTCTATAGGAATGTGAAAACCTGTCCCCGAGTCCTCCTCCAGGCTGCTCAATCTGATCCTTGCTTCTTCTTGGTCAGGTTCACCTCACTGGATATTTGAGCTGCGCAAATAACAAGTGACAAACTCAGCACAAAATCCCCTACCGGCACCTTTACCATATTGGAAGCTACTAGTGCAAGTAGTTCTTACAAATGGTGCTGCGGCGCTGCGATAGGTGCGACAAACTGACCAAACCTGACTGTATCTCATTGCCACCCAGGGCACCGTCTCGCGCTTCAGCACATGGAGCAAGGTCTGGGAAGACTCCAAGATCTTCATGTAGGCAGCCTCAAGGACATTCCAATCGCTTTCTGTGCAGAGATCTTAGCACAAACTAATCCATTCATCCGGCTAGAACTTACTTTGTGTGACTCTTGGTCAAGCATTTGCGTCGTCTGTGGTGAAAATTATGTCCTGGGATGTGTGTGTGTGTGCATATGTATGTATGTGATCTTACATGACCTACAAAACCTACAAGGAATTCGGCTCCGTTTTGCTGAGCCTTTTTACTGTGCCCCAAGCGCCCAAATGTCCCTGCAGCCTCGGTCTCCTGGATGGTCTTGTCATACTCGTTGCGGGCCTGGGTCTTGCGCACCAGACTCTCGTTCACCTTCGCAGGTTGTTGCAGACCACACAAAAATTGCACTTCGTGGCCCCTGGATCCGTAAAACGCCACGGTCAAATTCACAGATCACTAGTACAACTGACCTTTGGAGTACTGTTGTGGGTAAACAAACAGCTTTTATGCGCCGCACCTTTTGCAAACGGTCTGTCAAGATGGAGAGTTCCTTCTGAATCTTTGCCTTGTCCTCTTCTTCCTGCCGAACTGCCACATTGATGAATTCTCACGCCCCTCTTGACTGGCAGTGACTCTGTCTCCGAGTGATTCCAGTTGATCCTCGAGTGCACTTCAACACACTTCAGTGCCAATGCAAATGGTCCTTCAGGATTTGGCGATTCAGCTCCTCTCGCTTCTCACGCAGGTCTTCAATTGACTTCACCAGCTCGTTGTTGTAGTTCCTACAAGTGCGGCGCAGCGGCGCAACTGCAGAGGGCCTACTGAGCCTATTGGTCGATGGCAAGAGATGGTAAGATTGTGAGATCACCAGAGGCTCCATCGTCGCATCAGTGCTATCACGGGCATTGACTTACTATCTGCATGGGGAACCGTGGATTAATGTATATAATATTATATAATATGATTGCCTAATTTAAGATATTTAAGATATCTAAGTTAATTTAATCTATGTACATAACACAGAGAAAAAGAGAGAGAGAAAGAGAGGGAGTGCAATGTATCATAATGTATCATAGTATCATATAGTATCTATGTCAATATGAATGGCAATCCGGTGCAAGATCAGGACGAACCAGCACATCGTGCAGTGAGAATCCATATCTACGATGCTCTGCCAAGGTGCTGCAAGGTGGCTCCCTGGGATGCCATGGCAAAGGCCTGCACCCAGGGATCGAGTACTCTTTGCACAGACCAAAGATGACCAAAGATGACCAAAGGTAGCTGACGGTCATACTGACGGTCATACTGATAGTCATACTTCTCATACTTGGCCTAAACTTGGCATATCTTCATATCTTGGTACATTTGATGCAAATCACTGCATCGATTGCACATCCACAGGCACAATATGGCAAAATCCTGCCTCGGTGAAGTCGCAGTGAATCCACGAGCGAACGAGCTTGTCTCAGCCAGAATGGCGCAGGCTGCCGGGCGCTGAATCCACGGTGCCAAAACTCCACCAACAGTACCGATCGGACACTACGACTGCTGGTTGGACGCACCTGGGCTGGCCAGAAACCATGTGACGAAGTGAAAATGCATATGCAGGAGATTGATATCTTAAAAATATCCTACTCAGACACTCTAGAATCAATGGCAAATTTGGATAAATTTGGCCCTATAATGTCACGCGATTCACATGCGACAGATCGCGACAGTTTTCACAAACCCTGCTGATATCTGCTGATCAACGGCTTCCTTTCTGCTACCATCTTCAAGCATCTTCCGGTCTTTTTTCCGAAGCTCTGGGACGCGCTAGTTTTTTTTTGCACTTTGGCCACGAAGTCCGGTGATGAGCAAACCACTGTGTGGCTCCTACATCCAGGGGCTGGAGGGCATTCTGGAACAATGAGAAATGGTCGTGAAGGAAAATGTTGGGAGAACAATCTTCCCAATGCATATTGAATAATTTTGCAACATTCTGCTTTCGGAGAGATGCTTGATTTACTCTTTGCATTCTTTGCTGATATCCTATGGAAGATTCGTGGCAATATTGCTCAAGCTCACATTGGGACACTGAGAGATGCGAACTCCTCGTGCTACAAACGCTCCTGCCTCCTGGGATCGGCATCACTGGACGACGTTGACAGTCTTCATGAGGATGATTCCTCAGCAAGCACTTGATATATCTGTCGTTTACCAACTGGATGTGCAATTCTTCGCCATGCTAAAAAAATCAAAGCAAGCAGACAAGTGGCCATGGAGAGTTGAATTCCCTCCAAATTTGGGCTTCAGCATGTATCTGGCAGGAGACAGGAAGCTTTGGAGAGACACTCTGAGACAAGAGGAAGATGGGATCAACAAAAAGAAATTCCACCAGGTTTTAAGTCCACTTCCTCATTGTGAACAGTTACAGCAAATGTCCAATGCATTCAGATCGCTGATTCCATACCATTTTCATACCATTTCATAGCATTCCTATCATCACCCAGGCCCCACCTTCCAATGCCCTTTTCGTAGTCCCACAGCGCTTCGAGGTTGCCAGGTTTCCGTCCTGGGATGCCGTTGGCATCTTCCAAGGGCCATCCCAGGTCCCAGGGTCCCAGGGTCCCAGTCCGTCCCAGGCCGTCCCAGGCCTGCAGCGGTCCAGTACGCTTTCATGCCTTCCACGATCAACATGTGGGTTCCCCACGAGTGTGGCTTGATGACCTGCAGCAAATGCCATGCAAATGCCATGCAAATGCCATGCAAATGCCATGCAGAGTTGCAGAGGATTGGTTGGTTCAGCCGTGACAACTCATCGCTTTGCCCTGTGAGCATGAAAACGTCTCAGAAGACTAACAGAGCCCAAAAAAGCTCATGCCATACATGGTCCTTCAGAATGCAAGACCATACGATGCAGCATAGCGCCACATGATATCGTGAATATGATTGAATGTGATTAATTATCCTCTCATATCCTTTCTGCAACTGAATTGCTCCAAAGGTCAATTTGTTCGTCCGACTTTGTGCTGCCTTCTCAATGACTTCATCGAAGGCTTCAGCGATTTCCCAGCCATTGGGAATGGATTTCCAGGCCGTCACCGACGGGTCAGTCCTGCTCTGGTGGTTGTACCTCTCCTCGGGTCATGGTGTTACACCACACCATCATGAAACCCCGATGAAAATCTCATGCATGTTTAGAGGATGTGAAATAGGTCCAAAGATGTGAAAAATACATAAAGATTTATATGAAGTCTAAACAGCTCGGCCAAATGCATGGACTGGCGCAAATGGAATTGTGCGGCAAGTGTAGAAACGTCCAGGAACCCAACGTCATCAACAAACCAGAACAACTTTCCATGGTCCCGTTTGCTGAAATGTGCTGAATGCATGCTCGATGTTGTCACATGCAGCCAAGTTTCAGGCGGTTCGAAGGACCACGGAGCAGGTGCAAATGGGCTTGACCAGTCCAGCGTTGCGTAGAGGTATCCGTTCTTGGCGAAGTTTTTGAATTAGACATTCAAAGAGGACTCCAGGTTGTCTTTATTATGGATATCTAAATGCCTGTGTCTAAAATAAAAACATTGCAGGTATTGGCAGGTATTGGCAGGTTGATATTGGATGATATTGGTTGCAAGTGGCAATGAGTTATGTTGCAACATGGTGCACTGCTAATCACTGCTAATCTGCCAAGTTGCAACATGAACAGAGTTCCTCCGCTGCTCCGGCGTCACAGAGAATGGTTTTCTCCATGGGTTCGTATCCACGGGTGGATCCCGGGGAGGGCTGCGGTACCTCAGTTTTGCCGAGCACATCCAAGGACTGGTGCAGACTTGGACGCACAGGTAGCTTCATTGGAAGGTGCCTGTGCCCTGCTGTCAGGTACATTGCACGTCATGGCAGGATTTTGAACTGGTTTTAGGGCCGCACGGTTGACGATTGGGGCGACCTCGCCCCTTGCTTCTGCTGCGGCTGTCCTGTCACGAACGCACAGGCGTTGTTCTTGTCTTCAAAGATGAAGTGTGAAGCTGGCAAAAAAGGAGACGAAAGAAGACAAGGAGACAAGGAGACTGCAAGATCTGCAAGATCTGCAAGATCTGCAAGATCTGCAAGCAAAAGACTACGATCGACGTTATCTTCATCCTTCCTGGAGACTGGCCTGCAAAATATCTAACCCTGCAAAAGTGAAATGGAAGGAACACGCCGCACAAGTTTCGCACCCGCACAGGTCGCGTTCGGCTGCGGCTGTCCATCCTGCTGCATTGGGCAAAGTCAGGACTGAGAATACCAACTTTAACTTTAAGTCTTTAAGTCGTGTTATAATTAAGTTAGAATCTCGTAGAACGTCTTTGGACTTTGGACCTGCCCCTGGAAGGTCAGATCGTGGCCATCAGTCCTTGGTCGGCTTGTGCTGCCTCGTCGATTGTTCCTGGAGTGAGTAGAGTTCCAAGGCTGCCAAAATCGGCCAAAATGGTCCAGACGATGCAAAGCCATGACTGCATCAATGGACTCCTAAGGCCTTAACTTAGCTACTCTCAAGCTGTAGAATGCACATAAAGCTGCGATATGGGCAGTTTTCAACGTATGAACATTTTTGTCTATATTATTTATATATATATATGTGTGTGTGTGTGTGAAACGTCTGTATAGACGTAAAACTTCCATGGCATTGTTGAATCTGGTATTTTGGTATTATTTCAGTTTTCAAACAAGCAGGGGGATGGAGTGTGCCTCAGATGTCTCCATCCAACGAAGACGCATCTGTTGCACAGTGATATGGATTGGGGACGCTCAATCCACGTACCTGCTCAATATTTTTTCATTTTCGTCCATGGCCACCGGCTAAGCCAAGAACCGGCATGTCGTTTTATTCAACCTCAACTTATTCAACTTCAACCTTTTTACATAGTTTTACACGGTCGCCGCAATCTGATTGAGATCTGAACAATCCTTTGGGTTTATAATACACTATCGCCGACACATCGTCGCCGATGCATACTGGTTGGACAATCTTCGCCGACGACATCGCCGATGACATTACTTTTGGTTGATTAACGTCCCGATCCTTATTCTATTCTTTTTGAAGTCGATTCAGGGCATGGAGAACATTCAGGAGAACTTCCATTATTCGTAGGATGCATCGTTAATTTCATTGTTTCGTATCTAATCTGCATGTTTCAGGATTCAGTTCCTGCCGGATCATATAATGATCCATTCTTGTCTAGTGTGATTTCCATGGTGGCTCCGGCATGGTGCCATGGAGCCATTTGAGGCAACCCTCTTCGGGGTGAGTGATGACAGTCCCGAATTCTGAATTCACACATTTTAACTTGGTAATTCGTTTAAGTAAAGTGAAACAATCGGCCTTACTGTTCTTCACCGTTTATGATGTCCCGCTGTTCCGGCTGTCCTTTGAAATCCTCTGGGCAAGCTCTTCTACTGTGTGATGCCGTTCGGAACACTCAGAAACTTCATTTCTTACCACTGCAGCTTGCGCTCTTGAAGATCAACATGACATGTGAGACAACAGGCAACAGGCATGTCCTTTTCCTGCAGGTGTGGTCTCTTTGGTTTCTGGTGAGGTGAAACATGTTGTGCACCTAATTCGCTGGAACTTGAAAGCCGTTTTATGCCAATTGGGGCAAGACCTGACCACGTGCCTGGAGTGGCTTAACGCACGACTTCTAGGTTTAGGAACTGAGTCCTGTCCGTGATAATTGCTTTTTATTTGACCAACTCTCACTCTATTTGAGCTATGTTCCCGTGGACTTCTCCTCCGACGTCATGGCCTACTCCACCACAGCCTACGACTACATCTTCAACGTGGCCTCCACAACCACCATCTATCGCCTCTACTCCCAGACCACCTATGACATGGCCAACGACATCGCCATCTTCCCATCCAGCTCCTCACCCAGGATATCCTATTGACCCACATCAGTATTCAATCAGCCCAACTCATATGCCCGGGACCGCAACGACTCCGGTGGAACATTTGTTTGGACAACCTTCCACACTACATCCTTCGTGGGCTTCTACGACCTCATTACCATCGACTACCCATTCTACACCACCACCGGTTTGCAAAGCTTGACGTTTGGTGCTGTCTTTAACCAGAACCTGCAGGGCGTGAGAGTTCCATCCGGTTTGCTTGACGTTTGGTGCTGCCTTTAACTAGAACCTGGAGGACGTGACCTTTCCATCCGGTTTGCAAAGCTTGACGTTTGGTGCTGCCTTCAACCAGAACCTGGAGGGCGTGACCTTTCCATCCGGTTTGCACTTGACGTTTGGTGCTGACTTCAACCAGAACCTGGAGGACATGCCTTTCCATACGATTTGCAAAGCTTGACGGTTGGTGCTGCGTTTGACCAGACCCTGGAGGGCGTGACCTTTCCATCCAGTTTGCAAAACTTGACGTTTGGTGCTGCCTTTAACCAGAACCTGGAGGACGTGACCTTTCCATCCGGTTTGCAAAGCTTGACGTTTGGTGCTGACTTTAACCAGAACCTTGAGGACGTGACCTTCCCAAAAAGTTTGACGTCTGGTGCTGCGTTTGACCAGAACCTGGAGGGCGTGACCTTGTCATCCAGTTTGCAAAGCTTGACGATGCTTGACGTTTGCTTTTGCCTTCGACCAGAACCTGAAGGGCGTGACCTTCCCATCCGGTTTGCAAAACTTGACGTTTGGTGCTGCGTTTGACCAGAACCTGGAGGACGTGACCTTTACCATCCGGTTTGCAAAGCTTGAGGTTTGGTGCTGCCTTTAACCAGAACCTGGAGGGCGTGACCTTTCCATCCTGCTTGCAAAGCTTGACGTTTTGTGCTGCGTTTGACCGGAACCTGGAGGGCGTGACCTTTTCATCCAGTTTGCAAAGCTTGACGTTTGGTATTGGCTTTGACCAGACCCGGGAGGACGTGACTTTTCCATCCGATTTGCAAAGCTTGACGTTTGGTGCTGCCTTTAACCAGAACCTGGAGGGCGTGACCTTTCCATCCGGTTTGCAATGTTTGACGTTTGGTGCTGCCTTCAACCAGAACCTGGAAGACTTGACCTTTCCATCCGGTTTGAAAAGCTTGACGTTTGGTGCTGCCTTCAACCAGAACCTGGAGGGCGTAACCTTGCCATCCGGTTTGCAAAGTTTGACCTTTGGTGCTGACTTTAACCAGAACCTGGAGAGCGTGACCTTTCCATACAATTTGCAAAGCTTGACGTTTGATTCCGGTATGTCAATCTTTCATCCTTGGTGCTCTGATGGATTTTACAAACAGTGGCCATGGCTGGGGCTAAGCCTAGTACCCCACATACATACATACATTTGCTGCTCAGTCGTTACTGTGTCTCAGTTTCACGTTTCACCTCAATGTCGATTTATCACTACCAGCAGGAAATGACAATGTTTCACTTGCATTTTTCCGGCGACATCCCAGCTTGTTCACCCTCAATTCGCTCCCGTTTACACTTTTGGAACTTGTCCGACATCGCGCGATGGCTTCTTCGTCTCCTACCACATCAATTCCGCTTCAAGAACCTGTTTTTCTTCAGTTACTTCACGATGTACATCATGCATATCTTCTACTACACCGGGCAATGGCCTTACTACCACCAACACTTATTCCCAACATTGAACCGACACCTTTACCCAAGACCGAAGTATGGAACCAACCCGAAGGCCTCCGACCGGACTATTCGGATTCTACCAATGCCTTTATTGATGCTGTACACTTTCCTCCACCTGACCTTGATGAAGAGGAAACCCTCATGGATGATTTGCTGCAGCACAATCTTCCAGAGCCACATCAACATGTTGCTGCCCCGCCACCGGATGCCCTTCCAGATCCGAAGCTCTCCGCGACGGCATCGACACCTCCGAAACGCAAGCAGAAGGCCAAAGCAACTCCCAAAGCACCTGCAAAGCGCCGTCGCATTCAAGACCAGTCGCGATCCTTTGACCACTTGGACCGCAGAAGAAAAACAAAAACTTCGGACTTTGAAATCCGATGAGAGATCCCGGTTTTCATGGCGTGTGATTTCAACCAAGATGGGCAAAACCGAAACGGACGTTCGATCAATGTGGAACAAGCTCAAGGACACGCTTGGCTAATTATTTGCGGCTCGTTTCGATACGAAAAAAGGACTTGCCGCCAGAACGTTTCACAACCTCTGATATTATGTTGTGTTAGTCTCACCATCCCGTGGCGCGGCTGAATCATTTCACCCACTTGTCGTTGAGTTACACGTGTCTCACCTCCTGTTGCATCGATGACAAATCCGATTTAATAGCCGCTGCCAAGCCTATTCGCCGACATACATACATACATATTGATTTTTCATTTGCTGCCTCTTTACCGAGTTTGCAAAAGGTGGTAATGGCTGGGGCTAAACCTAGTACCCCACATACATGTCAAATTTTCATTTGCTGCATCGTGAATCTCCCCTATGACCTTTCCGTCCGGTTTGCAAAGCTTGACGTTTGGTGCTGCCTTTAACCAGAACCTGGAGGACGTGACCTTTCCATCCGGTTTGCAAAGCTTGACGTTTGGTGCTAACTTTAACCAGAACCTTGAGGACGTGACCTTCCCAAAAAGTTTGACGTCTGGTGCTGCGTTTGACCAGAACCTGGAGGGCGTGACCTTGTCATCCAGTTTGCAAAGCTTGACGTTTGCTTTTGCCTTTGACCAGAACCTGAAGGGCGTAACCTTCCCATCCGGTTTGCAAAGCTTGACGTTTGGTGCTGCGTTTGACCAGAACCTGGAGGGCGTAACCTTGCCATCCGGTTTGCAAAGTTTGACCTTTGACCTTTAACCTTTAACCAGAACCTGGAGGGCGTAACCTTGCCATCCGGTTTGCAAAGTTTGACCTTTGGTGCTGCCTTTAACCAGAACCTGGAGGGCGTGACCTTTCCATCCTGTTTGCAAAGCTTGACGTTTGGTGCTGCGTTTGACCGGAACCTGGAGGGCGTGACCTTTTCATCCAGTTTGCAAAGCTTGACGTTTGGTACTGGCTTTGACCAGACCCGGGAGGACGTGACTTTTCCATTCGATTTGCAAAGCTTGACGTTTGGTGCTGCCTTTAACCAGAACCTGGAGGACATGACCTTTCCATCCGTTTTGCAAAGCTTGACGTTTGGTGCTGCCTTCAACCAGAACCTGGAGGGCGTAACCTTGCCATCCGGTTTGCAAAGTTTGACCTTTGGTGCTGACTTTAACCAGAACCCGGAGAGCGTGACCTTTCCATACAATTTGCAAAGCTTGACGTTTGATTCCGGTATGTCAATCTTTCATCCTTGACGCTCTTATTGATTTTACAAACAGTGGCCATGGCTGGTAAGCCTAGTACCCCACATACATGTCAAATTTTCATTTGCTGCATCGTGAATCTCCCCTATGGCCTTTCCGTCCGGTTTGCAAAGCTTGACGTTTGGTGCTGCCTTTAACCAGAACCTGGAGGACGTGACCTTTCCATCCGGTTTGCAAAGCTTGACGTTTGGTGCTGACTTTAACCAGAACCTTGAGGACGTGACCTCCCAAAAAGTTTGACGTCTGGTGCTGCGTTTGACCAGAACCTGGAGGGCGTGACCTTGTCATCCAGTTTGCAAAGCTTGACGTTTGCTTTTGCCTTTGACCAGAACCTGAAGGGCGTGACCTTCCCATCCGGTTTGCAAAGCTTGATGTTTGGTGCTGCGTTTGACCAGAACCTGGAGGACGTGACCTTTCCATCCGGTTTTCAAAGCTTGATGTTTGGTGCTGCCTTTAACCAGAACCTGGAGGGCGTGACCTTTCCATCCTGTTTGCAAAGCTTGACGTTTGGTGCTGCGTTTGACCGGAACCTGGAGGGCGTGACCTTTTCATCCAGTTTGCAAAGCTTGACGTTTGGTACTGGCTTTGACCAGACCCGGGAGGACGTGACTTTTCCATCCGATTTGCAAAGCTTGACGTTTGGTGCTGCCTTTAACCAGAACCTGGAGGGCGTGACCTTTCCATCCGGTTTGCAAAGTTTGACGTTTGGTGCTGCCTTTAACCAGAACCTGGAGGACGTGACCTTTCCATCCGGTTTGCAAAGCTTGACGTTTGGTGCTGCCTTCAACCAGAACCTGGAGGGCGTAACCTTGCCATCCGGTTTGCAAAGTTTGACCTTTGGTGCTGACTTTAACCAGAACCTGGAGAGCGTGACCTTTCCATACAATTTGCAAAGCTTGACGTTTGATTCCGTTATTTCAACTTTTCATCCTCGATGCTCTTATTGATTTTATAAACAGTGGCAATGGCTGGGGCTGAGCCTAGTACCCCACATAGATTCCTTTTCTGATATGGCATCCGGCTAAGCCAAGAACCGGCAAGACGTTTATTTGCATCACCATGGCATCTAAATACGAGCACCTCCAGCACTTCCACGTCCAGCACTTCAACGTCGGGCACAAGTACAGCGGGCACAAGTACTTCAAGCGCTTCCACGTCCAGCACTTCAACCGGCAGTACCAGCACATCCTTCGGCAGCACAAGCACCTCAAACACTTCTGGTCCAAGCACCTCCACAAGCAGCACTTCTACATCCAGCACTTCAACGTCCAGCACCTCAACAAGCAGCACAAGCACTTCCAACACCCAGCAGGCAGTTGGAGCACAAGCACTACCAGCACCACTGTAAACACCACTAGCACAACTTCAACGTCTACCTCAAGCACATCAACAAGGTTTACCAGCAGGAGTACCTCCAGCTCATCCACCTCAAGCACTTCCAGTTCAAGCACTTCTGAGGCCGCCTCATAGATTCCTTTTCTGATATGGCATCCGGCTAAGCCAAGAACCGGCAAGACGTTTATTTGCATCACCATGACTTCTAAATACGAGCACATCTGGCACTTCCACGTCCAGCACTTCAACGTCGGGCACAAGTACAGCGGGCAAAAAAACTTTAAGCACCTCAACCAGCCGTCCTAGCACATCCTCCAGTAGCACAAGCACCTCCAGCACTGTCACGTCCAGCACTTCAACTTCAAGCACAAGTACTTCAACCACCTCAAAAAGCCGTACCGGCACATTCCTATCACAAACCCCAGCACTTCCATGTCCAGCACTTCAACATCAAGTATGAGTACACCAAGCACAAGTACTTCCAGCACCTCCACATCCAGCACCTCAACCAGCAGTACCAGCACGTTCTCCAGCAGTACAAACACATCCGGCACTTCAACGTCGAGCACAAGTACTTCCAGCTCCTCCACATCAAGCACCTCAACCAGCAGTACCAGCACATCCTCCAGCAGCACAAGCACGTCCAGCACTTCAACGTCCAGCACAAGTACTTCCAGCTCCTCCACATCAAGCGCCTCAACCACTGTAACCACCACTAGCACAACTTCAAGGTCTACCTCAAGCACATCAACAAGCTTCACCAGCAGGAGTACCTCCAGCTCATCCACCTCAAGCACTTCCAGTTCAAGCACTTCTGAGGCCGCCTGATAGATTCCTTTTCTGATATGGCATCCGGCTAAGCCAAGAACCGGCAAGACGTTTATTTGCATCACCATGGCATCTAAATACGAGCACCTCCAGCACTTCCACGTCCAGCACTTCAACGTCGGGCACAAGTACAGCGGGCACAAGTACTTCAAGCGCTCCCACGTCCAGCACTTCAACCGGCAGTACCAGCACATCCTTCGGCAGCACAAGCACCTCAAGCCCTTCTGGTCCAAGCACCCCCACAAGCAGCACTTCTACACCCAGCACTTCGTCCAGCACCTCAACAAGCAGCACAAGCACTTTCAACACCTCAGCCGGCAGTTGGAGCACAAGCACTACCAGCACCACTGTAACCAACACTAGCACAACTTCAACGTCTACCTCAAGCACATCAACAAGGTTTACCAGCAGGAGTACCTCCAGCTCATCCACCTCAAGCACTTCCAGTTCAAGCACTTCTGAGGGAGGCCGCCTCATAGATTGCTTTTCTGATATGGCATCCGGCTAAGCCAAGAACCGGCAAGACGTTTATTTGCATCACCATGACCTCTAAATACGAGCACATCCGGCACTTCCAAGTCCAGCACTTCAACGTCGAGCACAAGTACATTGGGCACAAAAGCTTCAAGCACCTCAACCAGCCGTCCTAGCACATCCTCCAGTAGCACAAGCACCTCAAGCACTTTCACTTCCAGCACTTCAACTTCAAGCCAAGTACTTCAACCACCTCAACAAGCCATGCCGGCACATTCCTAACACAAGCACCTCCAGCACTTCCATGTCCAGCACTTCAACATCAAGTATGAGTACACCAAGCACAAGTACTTCCAGCACCTCCACATCCAGCACCTCAACCAGCAGTACCAGCACGTCCTCCAGCAGTACAAACACATCCGGCACTTCAACGTCGAGCACAAGTACTTCCAGCTCCTCCACATCAAGCACCTCAGCCAGCAGTACTACCAACACATCCTCCCGCAGTACCAGCACCTCCAGCACTTCAACGTCGAGCACAAGTACAGCAAGCACGAGTACTTCAAACACTTCCACGTCCAGTACCTTAACCAGCAGTACCAGCACATCCTCCGCAGTATAAACACCTCCAGCTTGTCCACTTCAAGTACTTCAACGTCAAGCCCAAACACATCAAGCACACGTGCATCAAGCACTTCAACCAGCAGTACCGGAACATCCTCCATCAGCACAAACACCTCAAGCACTTCCAGCCCAAGCACCTCCACATGCAGCACTTCTATATCCAGCACTTCAACGTCCAGCATGCCAACAAGCAGCACAAGCGCTTCCAGCACCTCAACCAGCAGTTGTCCAGCACTTCAACATCAAGTACAAGCACAAGTACTTCCAGTACCTCCAGATCAAGCACCTCAACCAGCAGTACCAGCACGTTCTCCAGCAGTACAAGCACGTCCGGCTCTTCAACGTCGTGCACAAGTACTTCCAGCTCCTCCACATCAAGCACCTCAACCAGCAGTACCAACACATCCTCCCGCAGTACCAGCACCTCCAGCACTTTCACGTCCAGCACTTCAACGTCAAGCACAAGTACAGCAAGCACGAGTACTTCAAGCACTTCCACGTCCAGCACCTTAACCAGCAGTACCAGCACATCCTCCGCAGTATAAACACCTCCAGCATCTCCACGTCCAGCACTTCAATGTCGAGCACAAGCATAGCGAGCACAAGTATTTCAAGCGCTTCCACGTCCAACACCTCAACAAGCAGCACAAGCACTTCCAGCACCTCAGCAGGCAGTTGGAGCACAAGCACTGCCAGCACCACTTTAACCACCACTAGCACAACTTCAATGTCTACCTCAAGCGCATCAACAAATTTTACCAGCAGGAGTACCTCCAGCTCATCCACCTCAAGCACTTCCATGTCTAGCACTTCTGAGGCCGCCTGATAGATTCCTTTTCTGATATGGCATCCGGCTAAGCCAAGAACCGGCAAGACGTTTATTTGAATCACCCTGACTTTATATACGAGCAAATCCAGCACTTCCAAGTCCAGCACTTCAACGTCGAGCACAAGTACAGCAAGCACAAGTACTTCAAGCACTTCCATGCCCAGCACCTCAACCAGCAGTGCTAGCACCTCCTCCAGCAGTGTAAGCACCTCCAGCTTTCCACTTCAAGTACTTCAACGTCAAGCACAAGCATATCTAGCACAAGTACATCAAGGACTTCAACCAGCAGTGCTAGCACATCCTCCGGCAGCACAAACACCTCAAGCAATATTTTTACCTTCTCACCGGTGACCATGCCTTTTCCCTCCGTGCCGCTGATTATTGGAGAGCCTACTTCCGCATCCCAATCCAGAATGGCAACGACACGTACTACGCCTTCAACATCAATCAGCCCCAGCCCACAACTACTTCTCAACCACCTACGATCCCGGTACTAGCCGCCCAACTTCGAGCCTGCCCTTTTGGCCAATCCGCATGTGGCCTGCACCTACGTCCTCATCATCGACAACTACAGGTGGCCTTCCTAGTGATCAATTGCAGGCACTGGCCCAGGGACTTCACGCACTGGCCTCATCGAGCCGTTCTGACACATCTGAGACGACACCACCAGCCTGGACGGCCCTCCGCTGCTGAGCTGTTCCTCGGACAAAAAACGACCCTGCTGCGGCAGGGTGTGTGTGTGAAACGTCTGTATAGACGTAAAACTTCCATGGCATTGTTGAATCTGGTATTTTGGTATTATTTCAGTTTTCAAACAAGCAGGGGGATGGAGTGTGCCTCAGATGTCTCCATCCAACGAAGACGCATCTGTTGCACAGTGATATGGATTGGGGACGCTCAATCCACGTACCTGCTCAATATTTTTTCATTTTCGTCCATGGCCACCGGCTAAGCCAAGAACCGGCATGTCGTTTTATTCAACCTCAACTTATTCAACTTCAACCTTTTTACATAGTTTTACACGGTCGCCGCAATCTGATTGAGATCTGAACAATCCTTTGGGTTTATAATACACTATCGCCGACACATCGTCGCCGATGCATACTGGTTGGACAATCTTCGCCGACGACATCGCCGATGACATTACTTTTGGTTGATTAACGTCCCGATCCTTATTCTATTCTTTTTGAAGTCGATTCAGGGCATGGAGAACATTCAGGAGAACTTCCATTATTCGTAGGATGCATCGTTAATTTCATTGTTTCGTATCTAATCTGCATGTTTCAGGATTCAGTTCCTGCCGGATCATATAATGATCCATTCTTGTCTAGTGTGTGTGATATCCTATTGTTTCCTATTGTTTCCTATTGTTTCCTATTGTTTCCTATTGTTTCCTATTGTTTCATTCTTAGAGATTCAATACGACATTCCCCGACTTGTCACAGATGGTCATGGAGGATCTGGAGCTTCTCAGTGCCTCTCCTCACAGGGGACTGCCTTCTCATAGGCCGTTGCCTCGCCCTGCTCCGGCTGTCCATCCTTCTCCTGCCGTATCTGCCATCGGATCTTTTCAGGGTTTTTAGATGTTTTTAGGCCGTTGAACGGAAAGCGCTGTGGATTGAGATGTGTGATATTCTCGAAATTATACGATGTGCATTATATATCAGAGTTTCTGTGATATATAATACACATCGTCTAATTTCGAGATTTTTCGAGAATCTAAAAGACATGAATCTGACCTTCACCATCCTTCAACTGCTGCGTGTCCATATTTATACAATTCTATACACATACAGTACTATGCAGTACACGGTATATAGTAGTCAGCCTATGTCAGCGTCACATCACGCAGAATCACGCATTTTCTTCCCACCATTCACTTCACTCATCCGACATCATCCGACCCATCTTAACTCTACATGTGCCACACACAGCCGCACCTGTCAGGACTACCTCTGCGGCTTCCATAGCCCATGGCCACTGGATGCCAATGGCACTTCAATGCTGGCAAGCCTTCGCTGATGCCCGATGCGCCATGAAATTCTACTTGGAGGTGAAAATTTGTGAAAAAGAAACAGCAGCGATACGCGATAATCATATAGAATCATGTAGAATCTAGAAGCTTTTACACATGGTTCTGTTCTATCGAGAGAAAATCCATTCCCGGACTCCCAGCTACCAACACAAATCAAGAAGGTCAAGTTGAAGTCTCATGTGCTGTTTTCATCTTGTTTAAGGATTCTATGAGAAGAACGTGGAGGACCCTTAAAAACAATGCTGGGCAGGGTCGCTTGAGCCAATCAAGCCACAAATTGAAGAGCATATATAAGAGAGGACGAATCACTCATGTGCTGCGTCGCTCAAGTTTTCCAAGTCCTCCAAATTGAAAAATATTCCGCGCCGTGTATATAATGCATTGTATATGTATTTCTTATTGATGGCTAAACTGTAAAGCACATTAAAGCATCAATAAACATCCTGCATGCCTGATACGTCTTGATACAACAGCCCGTCTTGAAGATTTTTTGAAAGCATGGCGCGTTCCTGGTGGGTACAAACGAGTACAGAGAATCATGGGCTTGAAAGGCCATGCATCGCACATATTTCCGTGGAAGCAGCGGATTATAGCGGATTTTTTTTCGCGACTCCGAGTCCCTTCGGCATCCGTTCGGCATTTTTTTAGCGCAGTTGGGCCAGACTGCCTTCGGCATCTGCCTCTGCTCGCTCTATCGCACAGCTGGACGCATCAAACACGACCCCGCTGAGGGAATTGTGGCGATGTGCTTTACATCGAACTCCAAACAAACACCTCTGAATCATTCTGAACTGAATCTTCTCCTATTTCGCCTCATATGGTCTCATCTTACCTCCAACCTTTGCACAAACATCCCATGGCCTTCTAGTCGGTTCCATTCAACCGTTGGCCCGGCATGCGGGATTTGCATGTATTGCACGTATTGCGCGCTGCCATGGTGGCCTCTCTCAAGAGATAGCAAGTCGCATGTGAGGGGCTTTGATTCGCCCCAGGTTCACAAAGACGCTACCTCAGTGCAGCACCCGCGTCTCTATTGATCAGATCTGAAGTTGTGAAGCGTGTTTGACGAGAAGGCCTCATATGGGGTTGCCCAAAAACCTCGTCTAGTTGTTCGCACTCCAAAACAATTATATTATGGTGTTCGTATGTTTTCGTTTTCCTTTCTTCATTTTCTCAGGCTTTGGGCTGAGCTGATGATCAATGGATGCCTTGCCTCTTCATTATGTATTCGTCATGTATTCATTATGCATTTATTGCATAGGCATTTAATTAATAATATATATATATATACTGTATACATTTGCATGTAATATGTATCTTGTTAATTATGTATTCAGTGACTCAGTGTGTATTCATTGCGTGTTCATTACACATTCATGTTCCTTTCATCGCGTATTCATGTTGTATACATGTTGTATTCTTATTCTTATCTATGCACATTGCCGATCACGTTGCCGTGCTTTCGCACAATTGATTGTCGGTTTCGTTCTCGTTGTCCTGCCGGTCAACCAAAATTAATACATTTTGCCTTCTTCGGGATCTCGTCGGATCACTTTCGCAAAAGATATCTTATAATATCTTATATAACATGATCGTATATCGTTGTGTTTTTCAAGTATTGTTGCCTGGTGTTGTAGCAACCTGGTAGATCGAAGGGACTGGTTCTTACAAGATCCACTTGCCGGGTGATTGTACTGTAATGACGTGTAATTAGTGTGGATCAATCATGATCGTGTTGTCGGTCGCTCCGGCTCTATGCGTTGCTTTTACTGCTCCTCTGCGCATTGTGCTGGTGCGGAAATGCCTTGAAAGCCTTGAAATCAGTGAAAGAAGCAAACATAAGCAAAACATAAGAAAACATGAGCAAACCAAATCACCCGAGACACGATGCGAACCGTGCCCTGATGCCAAGGGACTGGGGGACGTGTTTGAGCGTCCCTCAAAGGGATTACGTTGCTTCCATGGTTCCTTCCTGCGGCCTTCTCCCTTCTCAATGAAGGAGAAGACCTGAAGGTGAAGAGTGGTGAAGAGTGACCAGATCTAACCATCGGCTCCAGCATCGGCTTAATCTGTGTTCCGTCTCTGCACGAATCATACGAATCATGAACGTGCCCAATTGCGTTCGGGCGAAAAAAATGTTACACAGTCGCACAAAAAGAGACACACCAAGGTGTTGCATCTACCAATGTCAACTGTAACTGTGACAATTGTAACAACTGTAACACCTGCAACCACACCATACCAACCAAATACCAACCAGCCAACCACTACCACACCCACTAAAGCCATCTCCAGCCATCTCTAGCCTGTCTTCCGGAAAGCTCTGCATGCTGTTCCTTGATGAACTTGAACAGCTCGTCGGTATCCACTCCATCACCATCCGGATCCATGCCTGCTATGAATAGCTGAGAGGTGCCTCTTTTGCAGGAACATACATAGTACTAATAGGTGGCGTGTATCGCGGTGATGAAACATATTACTGTATGTCACACGAGACAACAATTAGCACATCGATATGCGTTGATTGAACTTGAATGCGGCTGTCGGGAATCAACAAAACTAAAACCAAGTGAGACACGAAGACGCAAAGCCAGGTATGAGTCCTAAATATGCTAAACTGATCTAAACTGATCTAAACTGCTAAGCTGTCAACGCAGGAAAACTTCAGAGGGCTCCACCAGCACCCGCCTTTGTAGAACTGTTTCAGCTCCATATCTCCAACATCATAGAGCGAGAGCTTTAAATGCATCCGCGCGAAGTACATAAACTCCACCCTTAGGGCGCCAGATGATCCGATAAGCGCCCTTCACGTACGGATGACTTGTGACTTGATATTATGTGAATATTGTGTGCATATTATTTGCATAGTAAGTCTTAGTATTTGCATCCGTTATCACGGACGTACATCTCATTGACCACCTTTTGAGCTAGGACAGGGATGACAATATGTCAACATTTGGCAAGAGTCAAGGAGATCTTGCCATCTCCGCCAGCATCTATGTTAGCAAACCTGAGGAAAAGGCGGAAAGGGGGTGGCTGCGGGTCAGACTTAGTACACTGGTCTTGCAAGACTGTGGCTGGCTGTAACGTGCTCACACAAAACTCATGCTGGTACGTCTTGCCCCACGCGCACACACACACACACCCAATGCGTCGGAGGCAAGTGGCAACTCATTGATGGCAGCATGAGATGCTGTGTATTTCCTTAGGTTCCAAACTGTCAAAGTGTGTCCAAACTGTTCAAAATCAGCAACTCATCACCTGTCAGACCTGTCACATCGACATCCCACATACTGCAGCTGAAGGGACCGGAATGCCAAGTTCAGATTCCGCCGGACCCTGGCCTCGGTGGAAGATTTGGATTCCCGTTTAGCACTTCACTACTTTGAGGCCGAATAATTTCAAATATGTTTATATAAAATTATATAAATGTCATAGATTAACAGATTAACATGTCAACATAGATTCATGTAGATTTTATATTGCGAGACAACTTGGAAAGCTTGTCATATGTTACACATATTGCATTGCTCGTTGGGCACTTCAGGTGACGAGCGGCCCCGATCACCCGGGATCAATCCATCAAAAGACCCTTTCAGGATTTGTGTGACATCTATTGAATCTATTGGTTGCTGCCTTTTGGAAATCCCAATCTGCAAATCTGGGAGATGGATGGAGATTGCGTGACGGGCCATGTGATTATATATATATATCTATCTATCTATCTAATCTAATCGAATCGAATCTAAGAATCTATCTATCTATCTATCTATCTATCTAAGAATCTATCTATCTATCTATCTATCTATCTATCTGTGTGTGTGTGTTTATTTATCTAATCTAATTCATTAGTTAATCTTATCTATTTATTCATTTATTCATTTATTTACGTTATTATACTTTGGCAACGCCTGCCATATCCCCGCCCTTGTAGCTTCCGCGATGAGCTGCGGTTTTCTTCCGGAAGAGTTCCTCTGCATCGTTGGCCCGTCGAGCACCGTGAGACACATACTCAAGAAGCTCCGTCCTAAGCGCATCACACTTTGCAAAACACCATGCGAAGCGCGCCATCATGCGCAGTCCAACCCCTTGTGACCAACTTGTAGTGACTCGAGAAAAGAACAGGCTGGTATTATCTGCTGGTTGTCTACCTGATGTGCCGCTAGGGCTATTCGTCATCCAACACCCATTAATTGCATTTGATTGCTATTCGTCTTGGATAATATGTTAATATATGTTCTAATATTATGTAATCATACGGATATCATACGGATATCATACGGATATCATACGTGCTTGCAACTGCTCACCCTCAAGGGAGAAGCTGCTGAGATCAGCCAAGCATCAATTCAACAGAGCCGCTATTGTCGTGGTCAATGGCATCGAACAGCATATGCCTCAAGGATTCTCAGCCCGTGGCAAACATCCTTTAGAAACTGCAAAGTCCTGGTGAAAGGCAAAAGCAGTTAGTCCTTGAAGAGTCTTGAAGTCTTTGTTGGGCCGGGCTTGGAGTCCGTTGGAGTTCATATTTAAGTCATATTTATGCTTGTCACCTTAGCTGCCCCACCTATCAAACGTGACAAAGGGATATGAAGATATATGAAGGTCATGAAGCGGTTCTGTTTCGAACAGGCTGCAGGTCATAGTCCGGCAGGGTCTGTGGAGAAATTCGCAGAGCCGATCGCATGGCCTGCATCTGCAACCATCGACGCTCACTCTGTATGACAATGTATGAGACACACCTGATTTATTTCTTAGAGAAAAAATGAGAAAACAAAGTGCGCGGCATACTATGTGAAGGTCACTACACACCTGCTTCATTTCCTTCACATCTAGAGATCCGGACCTGGGCCAAAGAAATGCAAATGGCCAAGCTGTTGGGTGCTGCAAGGCCCACATGGCTGATCATGGCTGATCATGGCTGTATCTTCAAAAGGATTCAAAAGGCCCCACTGATTTCAAACACGTCAAACACATACCTAGATTCCATTAGATTCCTAGATCTTTTCAATAAAGTGCAATGATATGAATGATGGGTCGGCTAGGTGTGCGGCTTGTCCATGTCAGCTGCAGCGAAGACTTTGTCCCAAGTCATGTCACGATGAACCTGGATGAGACATTATAGAAGCGCGAGCGAATGCCATATGAAGTCCAGAAACTGCACCAGCTGAATTTCAATGAGAAGCAAGCACTCTCAAGGCCCAACACTTCGCCGAAACTTTATTCCATTGATGAAAGACCTTTCACATCCTTTCACACACGCACACGTATATACAGTGTATATATATAATTATATATATATGTGTGTGTGTGTATTATATATATATGTATGTATGTATGTATGTATGTATGTATGTATGTATGTATGTATGTATGTATGTATGTATGTATGTATGTATGTATGTGTGGGTACCTACCATGGCCCCAAGTGACTGGACCACTCCGCGACTTCCCAGTGCCTCACCTTGGCCGAAATAATCACCCGCCGAGCTCGGGCAAGCACCTGTCCGGGATTCCGTAGGAGTTTTTCGTGGGGCTCCGGACCATGGCAACAAATGGGTTTGTCTGAAAATAGGGTATATTCCCAATTATAGCCATTTAATAGGGATAATGATCATATATGATCATTAACCATTGGGTGTAGGGGTACACTATTTTCAGACAAACCCAAATGGCAACAGGCACTGCAGAGAATCTCCACCTCGGAGTTTGAGAGCCTCCGCCCCACAATCGGCTCGCGCTTGGCCAGGTTTATGCCCAACCTTGGCGAAACTTGAAGCTGTGACAACTGTGGCTCCAAATGGCTCACACAGCCGGGGAAACTTGTGCTCTCTGCATGGATTCTGAGGTCATTCTGTGTCCACTGCATTGACCATCATATATATATATAACTATAATAATTAATAACAATAATAATGATAATAATGATAATGATAATAATAACCATCATCATCATCATCATCATCGTCATCATCATATGATATATATATATATAATTATATATATATTGAGAAAGGCTATTTCGAAGCTATGATCAGCTGTGAGCAATCACTTCTGAGAGCCCGGGCTCCTCCTCAGGATTGCGACCGGAGTGTTTGAAAGGAGATGTGAAAGGGTCTCGAACCTTGGCAACACGGCAACACTGCAATGTCTCTGGAATCCATATCAAATAATATCAAATATGGTCTATGGTCGTTCTTATTTACCCAAGGTAGCCACTCTGTTGTTCCCCTTCCTCAATAGACTATAATGCCTCCATTATAGAAAACAAGTTTAGACATAATATGACATAGTATATACATATTATATATGTGTGTGTGTGCGGGCGTATGTGTATACAAGGATATACAAGGATATACAAGGATAATCAAGGATATACAAGGATACAAGAAAGGACGCAAATTCGCCTTGCCCATTACACTACCCTGCGAAGTCATTGTCGGCTGCCAAAGGCACAGCATCCCTGCTGACGCAACGGCGCTCTTCCCAATTGGATGTGTCGGTGCCAAAGGTGTGAAGAACTCTAGAAAACTCCTGCCAGAAATCAAGCAGAACCAGCACGAACAAAGAATGCCAAAGACATCCTGACACATCCCGACAGGGCCGCAGTTGAAAAGCATTCAAAATGATGCGAACATTAAGAGACACATTAAGAGACACATTAACACATTTGCCTGTTTGGTGCGGGGAACAGGGCCTGAGTAGGGCATGAGTAAGGCATGATTAGGGCACACAGATGCACACAGGGCTTAAGGCGTCTCCTCTGGCTCCCGTGGAGTTGCACTCTTCCGCGCTGTGATGGCACACAGCACCTGCGACAACTCCCTTCGGCGGCTCAGCGAGGAGAATTTGGAACGTCGTGGCATCACCTCAGGAACTCATGTCCGAAACAAAACGAAACAAGGCTCCAAGATGCTCCAAGAGGAAACATGTGGAAACATGTGGAGACCACAAGGCTGTATACTGTACTATACCTACTAGGCGAGTGTTGTCAATATGTGATATGAAAATGTGTTTGACACTTCTTTCATTTGGAGGTCACTACTCTTTGCGTGAGCCCAGTCGCCCCATGGCTGCGCGACTTCTGTTGCTCCGCTGGAACCCCAAAAAGGTTGTCACAGGAGCCAGGAAAGGCGGACGTCAAATGGTCTGAAAATTATCCTAATGATATCAATGACCAATGACATCCCATGTCTCATGGCTGCTTTTTTCAGCTCATGGAACCACATGGAACCACTGCTCAGATCTCCAGCTCGTCAACTGACAAATACAGCAAGCATCCGCAAGTACATGGTATGCTTAGCGTTTTCTGCCTGGGTCTGGATTCACACAAAGCTTCAAAGAAATCATGCTATAGCAACAGGCAGTTTTTTACCGGATGATAAAGCTCAAGCCATTCAACCCCTTTGAGGTAGACGTTTGCCACCTCTTCTTCCGCAAGAGGGGCGTACCTGAAAGATCTGAAAGCGAATTGAAAGCGAATTGAAAGCGAATGCAGTGAGTCAAGGCCCTTCACCGGGATCACAGGGTCAAAGTCGATGCCAAGTTTTGCATCATCTTTTTTGCTTCCAGCTTTCAGACGCTTTCAGAACGTAAACAGAGAAAGAAGAACGTGCTCACAATGTGCATTCCTTTATTGTTATAAGAGGAGACACAAAGAAGAATTGCCTTCAACATCCTTCAACATCCTTCAACATCCTTCAGCCAAACCCCGTTGAGCCCCTTGAGGTTTTTTCATGTTTTGTCGCTTCCTCGTTTCATCTCGTTTCCGTCCAAGCTACTGACCCGGTTGCAGATCCATGGGGTCTCCCAACTGCGCTGGGGCTCTCGTGCTTTCCTCCGCAGGTGCTGCGAGATGTTCCTCTGCTTTGGCCCGCGGAATCCCGACGATGCCACCGATGCGCGTGCGAAGCAACCGATCACATCGATAACCTCGGCGGATGGGAAAAAACATGCTGATCCGAAATCATTTGACAAATGCCATGTGAAGCTGTACCTGCTGACAATGTGCTTGATTGGTTCATATCTTCTTTTGGACAGAAGGAGATTCAAGAACAATCCAACAATGAGTTAATCATAATTTACTGTATATTTATTCCATATGTATTCCGAATCCATATTATCTAAATATAATTATAATATTATAATATATGTTCTTCCATATCTTCCATTGTTTATTCATGTTGAATATGTTGATTTCATATGTCTCCTGTCAGCTGTGCTCCCAGGCCCACAGCCGCCAACATCCGACGCACCAGGTGATAGCGCCCGGAGGACACCACAAGCCGCAGAGTCGCCCCAGTCGCAGCGCAGCTCATGACCTCCACAGACTGCGCAATGGCGAGGCCTTTGCCATCGCCCAAGTCCTTGGAACATTTGGAACTGAAACGATTGGGGGTTTTGTCATGTTTTGTCAAGTGTGACCCAGGATGATAAAATCATGTGAATCTATGTGCACATTTACTCATATATTCAATTTATACCGTATGTATACCGTATGTATGCACATGCCTCATGTATTAATATCCGGTTCAGTTCAGGCGTACTTACACCATCTCTGACTGTGAATGCGCCCAAAAAGCTCAAGCAAAAAGGAAGCAAGAACATTGCATAGAGAGTCACATGTTTTTCTTCGTAGTTGTAATTAGTTGGTGCAGGGTTCACCATCAACCATCATCTTAAATGGCAGGCTTCGACGCCATCTAAAAGACGCCGCAAAATCTGATCACCGCATTGGAAAGGGACACTTTTTTCATCATCTTCCAGCATGGACACTTTGGCCATGTATTCCTTCATTGCTGCAAAGACTGGGAGTTTAAAATGTTTAAAGTGGGAAAACTGATGAAAACTGGCTCAATAAAGATTGGTTTTTGACGTGCCTATATGAATAGCTCATAATAGCTCGATGTCCGTGGGTGTACCAAGTGTGGTCTGAGCGCTGGACAGCTGTTTCTTTGGAGCGCGGGCTCACGAGGACAAGACAGGGCCGCTCAACACGTATGGGCACACAATGGCACACACACAGGTCAATAAGATTTATCTAAAGTATGTGTGGCCTGCCTGACATATCTGACATGGCCTGACCCATCCTGTCGTTTTAAATAGCAACACTTTGGCAAGGAGTTGGTAGTCCCAGTGTCAGCATGGCGAGAACCGCTGACCGTGCCCTGTACATCCTGTACCGCCCGGAGTCGGTCCTTTTCGACATGCGTTTCCGGCATTGACGCAGACCTCGTGAAGAAGCCATCCGAGGTAAAGAGCAGGAGCCCCTGCGGCTGAAGTATGCTGAATCAGAACCCCCCTGCCTAAAACAAGGTAAAACAAGGCCCTGAAGTGGAAAGTTATTCAGAAAAATAGTTCTTCTCTGGAACAATCCGCACAAAGAGCTGTCAACGTCTTAACACTGCTGTAGCTTTGAACCCATTGGTGGCCCCCTGCCTCACTGTTGCGGTCCAGTCTCCCCACATTGTGGCATTCTTCTGCCCCCGGTGGGTAGAGGTCGGAAACAATGGGCGCATCAGGTACATCCCGAGCATGCGAACAAATCACACCATAGGGTTTGTAGACTTTAAAGTAGTACTCGCATCGTGGTGGAACCTCCACGTGGGTGATGCTGGTCCTGGATTTTTGTAGGATCGTCACCTTGGTCATGGCGACAACATACGACAACCCTTTGACCATTGGACAACGGGGATATGCCCGGGGAAAGCTTCTGTTGGGTGACCCTATTTACATCTATTTACAATATGTCTGAATAGGGTCCAAAAATACCGGCCAAAGCGGAGCCAGGTCGCAGTGTCCGCATTGCCAACCATTGCATGTTCATCTTGCGCCCTCTGCCCATTGATGTACACCCGATTCTGAGCCACCAAACGCCTGGCAGAGCGAACAGACCTCAATAGAGCCACACATCGCAGGAGAGGAACTGCAGCTATCCTGGGCATCAGCGTCCTCCCATTTTGATTTCGACCAGTTCCATTTTTTGGTGGGGCCAAGCTTTGTACAGTGAACCAAATAGAAATACAACAAATACGGAGCTGCTTGTTATCGCTTCTTGCTCCAAGCATCGGTTTGGCAAGGGTCTGTACCGGGGAACTACTTCCAGATTGCTGTGAGCGAAGGGATCGGCATGCACCAGGCTTTTCACAACGCCTCAGGTGGAGGCCGAGAGTCCGCATCTTTAAGGCATCTCTCTGTTACCAATTTCAGTAACACCAACATTGCTGACACTTTGTACAGACTATGAGTATCAGATAATATATGATAATATGTTTTTCTGACAGTGGCTGGAAACACCAACATTGAAAAAAAATAGAACTCCATTGTTTGGCACTGACCCAGTTGCTCACTTGGTAGTTTGCCTGCCAGCGCTGGCATAGCTTTCATCCGGGTCTCCATTTCAGAACTGCGCATTCCATTCGTCTCAGCGATACTCCCAAGTCTCCGGATGGCAAGGCGGCCACGACGGCCATGAGAACAGTGATTGATGGAAATGACTTCTGTTCCAATTAGGAACCCTGCCACCATTTGGGCCCAAGAACCAGCTGCATTGTGATGACATTGTGACGTGTTGGGAGTGACCTGCGCTATGCTCAGCTATGCTCAGCTAGCACCTCCAGTATACTCTCAGACTCTCAGCCTGCCCCTCAAACTCAAACTCGTCACTCCAATTGCTTTTTTTCGCGACCATAGCAGCCTTCAAAGCAGGGATTGTAGATGATTGTAGTAAACATTTTGTGAATTTGGGGTTAGCGGGCAGACTGCAAAATACGGACAACACCAACTATTTTGCATCTCACCATTCCCGGGCATTGCACGGACAACACCAACTATTTTGCATCTCACCATTCCCGGGCATTGCACGGACAACACCAACTATTTTGCATCTCACCATTCCCGGGCATTGCAACCATTGGCAATGTCGGTCCAGCTAGGACAGCTAGGGAAGAGGAAAGAAACTCGGATCTTCATACTTCTCTGGCCTCAGCTTCGGGATCTCTTGGAGCGTTGGCAAAGATGGGCAAGTCCAAGACCAGTTGGTTTGAAACGCTTTGAAATGCGAATGGCACTGACCTCAAACATCCACAAACATCCTTTAAAACGAACAGCCGTAATTTATCGTGATTCCACGTGATTCCACGTGATTCCTATAGGATCTGCTCGTTTTTGCATGTGTTTTCCAATGTTTTTCCTACGTTTCTTGATACGTTTGATACCTTTCGATGCCTCCATGGCTTCCCTGGTGCACCCAAGTCACGAGTGCAGGACACGTTCCTCGCGAGGAGGCCACGGAGGTGTTGCCTGTCACATCGGCGCAACGGTAGCGTGATATGTAAATGGTAGCCATTTCAAATGGTTTCAATTTGAATAATTTGAACTCAAGGTTCCATACAGTTCCAATATCTTCCCATGAGTTCTAACATGTCACTAGTATGTCACTAACAATCACTAACATGAATATTTATGTCTAATACCATGTATATAATACCTTTGTATACCAGTACGCCAGTACCTTTTAAGTCGTTTGTCTTACAATTATTGCAGGGGAGGATGGTATTGGCAGTTTTGCCTTGAGAGCAAACTCCAAAACGCACTTGTCACACCGGAACATCTTGCATTCGACAGTTTTGATATCACCTTTGATTCATGCCATGGATTGAGTCTCTCAACAAGTCGGAACGACAACAACTTGGAAATCCCGGAAACACCTGGCTGATGGAAAGGTGAACCCGCTTCATCTCATCGATGGAGAGGATTTTCACGGCCACTTGCTGTCCAACCTGAGTTGTAAAACATGTAAAACGATGTTTACAACGAAAGGTGTATCCAGGCAACATCCTGTCGTTCCATCGGCTTCGCTGCTCTGAGTCGAATGTCTCAACATGCTGATTATTTGCGTATCTCTTCCCTCTTCTCTGCGACTTCTGTACACGTTGTTCAAAAATTTGGACGGAGCGTTCTCCATGTTCTCCTCTTATGTATGGCAGCTCTCAATCCTCTTCATGGGTCCCTCAACATGAAAATCGGAAATGTTCCGGGCCGTGCCTGCGGAGAGACCCAGCCATCAGTAAGCTGCAATTCTTCGCAAAAGCCTCGTATTTGTGAGTCCTGTGCAGGCCGCGCAGCTGGTACAACCAAAGTTTTCCTATTTGGATAACTGGCTAAAGCAGCAGTACAGTACCTTTTGCTAATGTAATTTCTATAATAAATGTCCCTGACTTGTCTGTTTTCGAGGATTTGCCGGATGATACCCTGTCCCGTACAATCTGCTACAGAGTTGCGACTAGGTCTACGTGCGGTATGGATGGAAGACCTGCCAACATGACATCAAACATCACTTCCTCTCCAAATCGTCCCACGGCCATTCCGCAAACCACCAAACCTCAATCTTCTGATTGGAGACTGAAAAAATCAAGCCCCTTAAATGCTCAAAAAGCAACAAATGCGACAATCTGTCGGGCTCGATGAAGCACTGTTGTTGATTATTGACAAGTGATGAAATTTGCATGCCTTCAGGGTTGCAGCGTTGCATGGATTACGATGCGATATTATGATGCCATATGATGCCCCTCCCGTCAAGCCAGGCCACCAATGAAGCTGCCGTAGGGCCTAGTGTGACGAATCTTTGCAAGTTGATCAAGTTGTAAGTGAAAAGGCTGCCTCTGTCATGATCCAAACAGATCCAACTCTCTCTCTCTCTATAGGATCCTCCGTATTTTTTCTGGTTCCTCATGAGTCCTCATGGTTCCTCAAACTCATTCGAATACGTTCATGTCAAGTGGGCCCATGCCAAGGCTATCTTGCTTTGCAGCTGGCGCCTGATTTCTTCTACGACTCCACGGACTGTTTCCCCAACTGGCAAGAAGTCGATGCGCGCCTGACTCTGAGGCATGGAGGGGCTACATGCTGAGTTCAATCAGCTGAAATCGGTCAGAGTCCAGGAGGTGTTACTTACATTTACTTACTGTGAGTCTCAGTGAGTCTCAGTCAGTCTCAGTCAGTCTCAGTGAGTCCTGGAGGCGGGAATACTGAGAGGGAGCTCCTGTATGGTCACTAGCAAGACTTGTGCTGACGGGACAATTCCACTTACGGCCCTAGATGCCCCTAGAGATCCCTAGAGATTCTCTAAGCCGTCATGCTGCTGGCAAGTTTGCGTCTAGGAGCTAGATGCAGCCAACATTCCACGATACCAAGCTACTTCAAAACATTTCAACAACCAACATCGACCAACATCGACCAACATTCACCTCCTCCCAACTCAACGGTCTTGGTCCATCATCCTCAGGCTGAAGCATGTAGAATTCCTCCAGCGAAATGCCCAAATGTGCGTCAATCAAAACAACTCCCCACAAGTTTCTGCAAAAGGTGTCGAAGATTGCGACAAACATTTGGAAACAACTGGTGTGATACAGAAATCACCGACGCCCTGCTTCTAGATTGTCACCAATGTCAAGCCATGACATTGAACGAGTTTTGAACAATTAATGGCATCATCAATGGCATCATTAATGGCATCATCAATGGCATCCCATGAATCCAACAAATCCAGATCCGAGCTGTCCCTGGACTTCTCTCGCCGGCTGCTATCTTGTACGAAGGCTTTGGCCGTTGGTCCCAGTAGCTTCACTGGTACGGCCTTCGAACAAAACAAACGTGACAGCATTGACCAGCCAACCAGAATCTAAGTCTTTAAAGTTTCGAAGCTGCGGCAAAGCTGCGGCAACCCGAAGCGCAAAGCAATATGAAGCAGTTGGAGTCTCGGAGTGATTGTGATTTTATCACTGAGTGGAAATCTCAGGTCAGGAACACATGCGACAAAAAGCAAAAGATGTCACCTCCTGCTGCGGTTCTACGTCCTTCAGCTGCACGTCCCCCATGTTATCGTAGCCGTCGTGGCCGTCGTAGCTGTCGTAGGTGTCGTAGCCATTGTCATTGGCATCCTCCATATCCTCCCTTGCTTCAGCCCTGCAGTAGGGGCTGGTCAAAATGATGACGGATGGTGACAGATCGGTATCAAGGAACATGGAGCATCATGGAGCAAGATAACCTCGTTCAGATCACCCCGAATATCAAAATGGGTCTGTCTGAAAATTGATGAAAATTGGGTGTCTCACAAGTGGCTGTTTTGTTAGGATTTAGGGGTACACTATTGGCAGACAAACCAAATGACGCTGTTTTCATCCTCTGTGTGCTCAAGTAATCCATCAACCATGACCCGAACCTTGTTCTTCCCGCAAACAAAGGCGGCAAAGGCCGCGCAGATGGTGAGGTTTCCAAAGTTTGATCACTTTGATCCTCGTATTCCTCGTCCACCTCATCCGAAAGGTCTTGGTCGTCTTGACCGTTTTGACCCGGCAAGGGAGGTAAAGGTGGAAGGTCCGGCAATGGACGGTCCGGCGAAGGCGACCTCAGCTGCATCTGCAATCTGCATCAATCTGCCGTCTGACATCACGATGGGCTGAGCAGCCGGCGCACGACAGGGCAACCTGCTGAGGGCCAAGGCAGCAAAGGCCAAGTGCCGCCATCTATCAGGCGCTTCCCTCAGGATATCTCGGGATCATGACTACCAGAAAAACATATGTGCAGCACAGTATGTGCAGTCTGTATACCAGAAACAGGTGGAAACGTTAAAAACCATAAGAGCACCCCTTGCTGCCCCTAGGATCTTCAAGTGAAAGGATTGGTTGGGTTTTATGATGTCTGCCATGATGCATGACCCATTTTCTTTCAAAATCAGACTTCACCTTGTCAAGGACCCCGTGAAGCGGCCGCTCAAACCACAACGCGTCGCAATCGCACCTGGCTCATGAAGACATTGCGTTTGACGCTAGCCATCGCTCACGGGACAGGAAACTACATAAGAAACGCTGATATGATATGTGTATATATATATATATACACACGCATATGGTGTGTATGAAATTGAACGCACATCCTTCAAACTTCAAACCACATCACACAGCTATCCCCTTCAGGACATGCCCAACCAAACCAGAAGATTCCTGTTTGCTCTTGCCTGGCCCCAGACATCGCCGAGTGCCCACATAGCTCACATCCAGCTGCATCAGTTGGAGGCTGTTTTGATCTGCTTAAGGTCAGGTTTTCTTTTGCAAGTGTTCACTGACAGTCCATGAACATGACTGGCCCTACCGCGCAACAGCCCTCTCAAAGATAGATAAACTTGCGGTGGGAAAATATGGGAAGTGCAGAAATTCCATGATTTCCCCGTGGAACCAGGAGATTGATCTGGATCTTCTGGCTTAATACCGTGATGTACCGTGATACGCTGCTCCTCTCGTCAAATGCATTCAGCATGCTTTAGCTTTCACCAAGGTAGATTGTGGGTATGCCATGGTGATGCTCTCTGTGGCCGGACACCAGCCAAATGCTGCACAATACTGGGGTGTGTTCTAGCTCTAGCAGGTGCTCACAAAGTCTGTGCAAAACAAAAACGGCGCAGACTTGACATTGTCACCTTCGCCGTTGCCCTGCGACGGTTCAGTGCTACTCGCGTTTTTTTAAGCACTCACCCAAGCTGCAAGGCTGCCGGCCACCTCAAACAGCGCAGCACAACTGCTCTTGGGAAATTACTTCCAGTTGGAGCTTAACATGCAAGGCGAGAAAACAAAAACATCCTCCAGATTGTGGTGAAGTTTGTTCGTGCAAATATGTAGGCAGTCTCAGTTGACTTTGGCAACCAGAAAAGGCTCAAGAGTTCTGGAGATGCATACTGCATTAGTTGCGTAGAAACAATTGTTGATCACCGATACTTTGGGGCATGCGACATGTGGACTATAGATGCGCACGGCTGGGAACTACACTGAAATAAATACATCCCTGGCAAAAATGAAAGCTGAGCATCGTTCAGGAAAGGTGCGACCACTTGGCCCTGCAGCAATAAAGACACATTGATAACATCTGAAAGCTGCAAAAAAATACCAGCAATTGTAATGACACTTTGTCATTGCCGCAACGTGCAGGACCCCACCAAATTGCAAATCATGCGGCTTCAATAAGTTGCAAACGCTTTTCCGCGCTTTTCAACATGAACAACCAGCGTCGCAATCACAACCGTGACTTTGGCGATCGCTTCGTTACGTTCCCTCTCTGTCGTAAAACTCTTGTCTGTAAATGTCCGTAAGGCCTCAGGGGTCTCAAGAAGTCTTGAAATGAACAATCATCTCCGGATAGGCTTGAGTTCCGTTGAAGAGGACGAATTCTCGGTGCACTTGTTTGCCCGAGCCTTGTGGAATCCCAGGTCTGGCGATCACAGAGTGACAGCGGCCTTTCGATGGACTGTTGTCATCAACCAGCGGTTCCACCTTCAGGTTCCTCAGGGGACCTTGAGCTTCACACGGATGCCCAAGGATCACCCGAGCAATAATCAAACAACCGGAGTTTTGCCACTTTGCCCCAGAATATTGGAAGCTCTTGCAGCTTTGGTCTGTGAAGTAGACTCCTTGACCGTAAAGCCCATTTTCACGCGCAAGGCGTTCATCGAATCCGAAGTTCGCAATTTGCTCAACTTTGTCTGACGTTGTGCCATGGATGAGCAAGACTTCATTGATTTTCGCATCCAGATGTGCCCAATTGCACATGTGTGATGGCAGGGCGCTTTGCACGCTAGGAACGCTGTTTCCGTCACGACTTTCCAGCTCTTTGCGGACTTGCTCCCTTCGAAATTCATAATCCTTCCAAATGCGAATATTGCAAATCTGCCGCAGGCCAGTGACGCTGACATTCCACATGCGCCTGCATGCTCCATAGTGATCGCCAGGGCATGCTTCAATGAGAACTTGCTGGATGTTGGGGAAAGCTGCATCCCAAGGACTCAATTCGGTGCAAATCTGTGTCTGCAGTTGGCGACTCATCCGCCAAGCTTCCTGCAGCACCATCTGGCCAGCATGGTCTGCCTGTGACTGTGCCAAAAAATGTTTTTCCAGCCTTGGATGCAAGGAAAGTCTATCAAACCATAAACTTGCTAGAAAAACTAACAGCATATGTTGATCGATCGTTCGAAATGTTCTGCATTTCTTGCCAACGCATGACTCACATGATTAGCAAAACCACAGTAGTACAGCCATCTTGAGTTTATAAACTTTTTAAAACCACTTGCCACCGCGAAACTTCAACTTCACCACGGCCTCCAGCAACCCGTTTCTTTCCGCAGCGAGACTGTCTCTGTCATCCAATGACCTCTGCAATGTCTTTTTCTGACGCCTGAGGGGTCTGCAAAAGCATCAAGCAAAGCAGTCTAAGGAATATAAACTGCAGAGGAAAAAGGCAGGATCAGACTGCCTTGCTAACTGCCTTTCAGACCTCTTGTAATGCATCCTTCCATTTCCACCCGACGCATCCTAGTCCTAGCCATTTCCCCACTGTAAAAGAAGGGGATAATATGTTTTTGACTTGCGGCCAAGATGCTCCAACCGCTCCACTTTTGCTATTAACTCGTCCCTCTCCTCTGCAAGGCTGTTCCTTTCATTCTGCAGCCGGTCTACTTGGGCATCTTTCTCGGTCAGCTTGGGTAGCACAGCCATTGCTTCTGGCCTGACCTGGCCTCTCCTGATCCAACGCCTTCGGCCGGTTCTCACATTCCACTGCATCATACACTTGCAATCAACGCCGTAGGTGAAGTGGCCATCGCGGACATAAAAGGTATCAGCCCCATTGTCTCCAAGCCAGCCACTGTTCCAACGCTTTTCCAACGCATCATTCATTGCATTGCTCATTGGCTGCCAATCTTCTTCTCCTCCACCTGAGCTGGCCACAAATTCCCAGCAAAGTTCGAAGCCATGGTCGCTAGCATCAACCACGTCTTGACATGCCGTGCGTATTTGCAGCGCCGAATCGACGCGCCCATCCCATGGGACCCTCCACCCAACTGGAGGCACTCTGAGGTCATCAGGGCTGCGGTTGAAGGAGTTGTACGCCCACACTTGGGCACTCCCCTCTTTTGGAGAGAACCACCAACCATGATGTGTGTCGCCATCACGACTGTCCCAAAAATACAGAACAACGGGACCCCGATTGTCAGCTGCTTCTTTCTGGTAGAGTGGTTTGCCGTGATGCCAGCCTTTTGCAGTGTATCGTCCTCTTAGGATATCGTTGCTACAATCTGGCACATGAAGCACAGGTGCCGTGAACTCGTTCTGCTTCGTGTCTTGAAACATTAGGGCATGGCAGCACGTGGCTCTCTGGACTCTGGTCCTGACAAAAAATATCAAACAATGATGAAGAAAAAGCTTGTGGCTGTGGTTTACTCCGGTAGTTTGGCTCTAACACTTGCGATCCTGCTGAAAATGGTTGCTCTCATGCCGGCACAACTTTCTTGGTTAAAGATTGCCACAGTTTCGGTATGTTTCAGTCACAAATGTGGCACAGAATTCTCCTGTATCCTGCATCTGCTGGTCTGATGGTGCATAATGTCTTTTTCCGCTTTTGCTTTGGCACGGTGCAACTACAATTCTTGGCATAAGCGGATTTCCATGTCATGACATGACTGCCTGTGAGCGGATGTGAGCCGGCATCTCTTGGCGCACCAGAAGTCATTCAAAATTGAAAGGAAAGAATCGGTGACAGCCGAACGGACTGAAGAACGGGAACGCCGATGCAAAGCTTCCCAGCCTGACTCCTGACTGAATGGATTTTTCATCCAGAACTTTTCAAGTCAAAAATAGATTGATGATGATTGATGAATGAATTGCAACCACCGCAGCAACAAAATGACGATCACATTCTCTGCGTGCTGGGTTTTTTTGGAAAATTTTATCCAAGCAAAGGAATTTCTTGGGCCCTGGCAAAGGGAACCGTGGAACGGCCACTCTGCAAGCTGTACCCACCGCACCTGGTGCAACATGGCGATGAACACTGTGCCATGGTCTGCCCGCACCAATCCACTTCCACGGGGCGGAAGATCAAACCACAGTTTGGCTTGGATTCAGCTACCATCAGCTACCCAAGCATGGAAGATCACAACACTAGCAGCGGTTGCTGATCTGACAAGAAATCAACGTCTAAGACTCTAAGAGTCTTAGTCAAAGTCCAGCTTTGCTATCTGGATGCTTGCGTGCCACGCACAACTTTAACAGGGCATTGCCTTTTGCCAATCTTTTGCCCATTGTTGAAACAAAAACGGGCTCCTAGCCCTGGAGGAAGCTTACTTTGAAGAAGTTGGGGCTCAATTTCATCCTACGGAATCAAGCAAAACCATGTTTAAAGTTGCTCCTTGAAGCTGAGACATGTCCATGTAACTTTTTCAAGTAACAATCTCCGGAGGCAGGAATTTCCAGTCACTTTTGCCCATGGGCCTGCCGCTCAGCGTGCACCTGACTGAGGAGTAGGGGCATATTTCCGAATGAAAGAAACCAGCGAAGAGGAACATGGTGCACTGAAAGATTCAAGGGCAAGAAAATAACCTTCGGCCAAGCAAAGCAGTGAAGAAAGAGTCCAGGTCGTCAAAATGGAACGGCACCTTCGCCGGAGAGAAAGAAAAATCTCCAGGTTCCTGGCCTAAAGAAATTGCAATCCTCCTCTGTGTTGGGAGATGTTGACGAAGTGTCATTTTCGAGGTCTGCTGACGAAGAAACAACTGCAGCACCTCATTTTTCGACATGACTTTAAGATGAATTTGAGGTGGGGGGGGCGAAAGTATGTGGCTCTGATAGTAGATAAAGCAAGAGAGAGTGAAGAGTACATGTGTTCTTCGATTGGTTCCTGTCAGGATCAACCCATCGCATGTTTCTTGAATTTAGGTGCGCCATTCATGGCAGCTAGTGGATGTGAACGACACTCAAGCAAAATACAAAAGCAATGTTGAGGATGAGGATGATGATGATGATGATGATGATGATGAGGATGAGGATGAGGATGATGATGATGATGATGATGATGGATGATGATGATGGATGATGATGATGATGATGGATGATGATGGATGATGATGATGATGATGATGATGATGATGATGATGATGATGATGATGATGATGATGATGATGGATGATGATGATGATGATGATGATGATGATGATGATGATGATGATGATGGATGATGATGGATGATGATGGATGATGATGATGGATGATGATGGATGATGATGATGGATGATGATGATGGATGATGATGATGGATGATGATGATGGATGATGATGGATGATGATGGGTGATGATGGGTGATGATGATGATGATGATGATTGTCATCGTCATGATGTCATGGTCATCATGAGCGTCATGGTCATTGTCATGGTCATGGTGGTGAGTGATGGTGATGGGCAGCGATGATACTGTGAGGATGAGGAAGCAGGATGAGGACAAGGATGTCGCTGGCGATGATGAAGATGAAGAGGACGAGGAGGAGGACTATATAGCGTGGACTAGGGCAGTGATGTGCAAAATAACGCCGCCAAAATCGAGCAAAAGCCCAAATTCAGCATGCAAATGCATGCAACAACCTCTTCAATTCTCTCCCAATGGAGAGCAGCAAGGTGCATGAACAGACTGCAAAAATTGAACACCCAGAATGAAGACTCCCCTCATGTTCCAGAAAAAACAAACCTCCTGTGAGCCCTCCCCCCCCTCCTCTGCCAAAAATATGCAAAAGCACGAAAACTCAGGTACAGTACTCAGTACTTGATGCTACTTTTCGAGATTTGCATCAAACCGTTAACGATACACATAATCACCTCGCCTAGCACAAGACATTGCTGAGCGAACACATGGCCCACATGCATCCGGCTACAGTACATAAGTTTCAGATGGTTTGGGGTTGGTCTCACGTGGCGTCTTTCGCACATGATTTTGGCAAACGTTCAGTTTTGGTCGCGGGCAATCAATTGGAAAGAAAATGGTCACAGGCCACAGGGCTTGACAGCATGCTACGGCCTGTCACGACAAGCTAATGGGAGGCGGAGAGGCGCAGAAATCTTTTCTTTCAGATATTTTCAGATTCATCATGGAAAGAATGATGTAAGCCAAGACCATAGACTCTTTCCACTGCTATCACCAATTTTTTGGCCTTTTGTTGAAGGAACCCCTGCTGCTTCCGTTCTACACCCTCATCACTGATCATTGCTGGCTGGGCCCATCAAACACATTGACCGCGATTGAGCCTTCAATACATGATGCACATCGTGGGTTTGCTGGTTTGTTCTGCGCGGCTGGCAGCCGAGCATCGCAAGCACGCGATTCTAGTGTTGCCAATTGCTAATTGCAATCCGTCTGGATATATAAGAGGCCGACACAAGTTGGCACCAAACAAATTTACTGTACACAAAATCCATGTGCTGAGCATCTGAAAAATCCACTTACCTCCACTCTAAACTCTAAACAGACAAGGGCAGCAGCTTGGTTTTTGGAAAAGGTACCAGGCCGCCAGCCTCCGCAATGGCCCTGTGATAGCTCAAGTTGATGCCCAAGGCATGGCCTATCAGTCGAAAGCTTGAAGAGTTTGAAGCGCGAAGAACTGGTTTGTCGAAGACTTTGGTGAATCCTTTGGGGCGAAATATCCTCAATTTACGAGACCTGCCTCAGTAAACTTCAGTAAACAAACACTCATGCGACGCGTCTTTTCTCTTACTCACAAACGCGCAGCCTGGAAGCAAAGTGGAAAACGATACTATCTGAGGCAAGCGCAAACATCAGCGTCCCGAGTGAGCCTGCCAGGGGAGGCAGACATGCATCTCTCGAAGGCTGGCTGGGCACATTTGGCACGCATGGTCTGCTGCCCTCAGTTGCATTGAAACCAAGGCTTAGACCAGCAACCCTTTTTCGCCACGAAAATTGTCAGATTAGGTGAGACCGTGCTCAGACCTAACATCGCAACTTTGGCGACAGCTTTCACAATTTAAAGTAGCTAGTTCAAGTTCTTTCTGCGACCTGCTTTACACAAATGGGGGCCTACGAAATCTTAAAGTTGACAATCATCTCTGGATAGGCTTGAGTTCCGTTGAAGAGGACAAACTCTCGGTGCACTTGTTTCTGCCCACCAGTGGGAATCCCTGGGTGAGCAATCACGGAGTGACATCGGCCTTTGCAAGGGTTGGTTGGATCAACCAGCGGTTCCACCTTCAGACTCTTCAACGGGCCAGGGGCATCAAAAGGGTGCCCGAGCAAAACACGCGCAATGATGAAGCAACCAGTGTTGCCCCAGCATGCGCCGGAGTACTGAAGGCTTTTGCAGCTCTGATCTGCGAAGTAAACTCCTTGGCCGTAAAGCCCACTTTCCCGCGCAAGGCGCTCGTCGAATCCGAACGTTGCGATTTGGTCGATCCTATCCTTTGTGGTTCCATGGATGAGCAGAATCTCGTTAAGCTTTGTATCCAAATGCGCCCACTTGCACACTCGTGATGGTAGAGCGCTAGCCACAGTGGGAACGCCATCACGGCGTTCCAACTCTTTCCGCACCCGTTCCTTCTGGAAGTCGTAGGCCTTCCAAAGGTCCACATTACGAATCTGTTGGAGGCCAGTGATGCTGACCTTTAGCATCCGCCTGCAGTCACCGTAGTGATCTGCGGGGCATGCTTCCACAAGAGCCTGTTGGATGTTGGAGAAGGCTGCGTCCCAATGATGAAGTTCAGTGCAAGTCTGTGTCTGCAACTGCGAATTCATACGCCAAGCTTCCTCCAGCATCATCTGGGTGGCATGGTCTGCCTGTGACTTCTCCAAAGCGTTCTTCTCCGTCCTAGGATTTCAAAAGAAGCATCCAAAAAAACAAAGTTGCAAGAGGAGGATATGCAAAGGAGTGGCAGCAAGCATGACTTTTCAGCGGCCCCTTGTGCAGCCAATGGAAGTGCATGGTCGCTTGGGTAATGGAATAGCTTTTGATGTTGCAAAACTCTCGTCAGGTGTCAGGTTTGAGGTGTCGAACTCCGAATGATATCCACACTGGTGGTTAGTGGTGCTTCTGAGCTAAGCATAACTTTGGACGCAACCACAAGCCGGTATTACATCCTAGTCCTAGCACTGTCCTCTTCAACTGATCTACTCTCAGAAAGGCTCAACTGAAATCCAAATTTTCAAAACATTGAGAAACGATGAGAAAAGCATGCCACAGCTTTGCCACCAAGGCGCTCTAACTGTTTGACCTTGGCGATCAATTCTTTATTATCCTCTGCAAGGCTGTTCCGTTCACTCTGGAGACTTTCCACTTGGGCGTCTTTCTCAGCCAGTTTCGGCAGCATGGTGTTTACATCGGGTCTCACCTCACCTCTCCTGATATTCCGCCTGCGGTGCGTCCTCACATTCCATTGCACCATGCAGTAACAATCAATTCCATAGGTGAAGCCGTTTGAATGGACATGGAAGGTGTCAGTTCCGTTGTCACCACGCCAGCCGTCTGCCCAACGCTTTTCCAGCGCGTCATTCATGTCCTTGCTCATTGGTTGCCAATCGTCCTGTCCATCTGCACTGGCCACAAACTCCCATCGAAGCTCGAATGTAGAGTCATTGCGTTTATCCGTGGCTTGGCTCCTAGTTGTGATGCATAGCATTGTGTCCAACACACCGTCATGTGGAACTTTCCATCCAAACGCGGGAACTGTCACTGTCTGATGATCCCGGTTGAAGAAGTTGTATGCCCATACTCTTTCACCGCCTTCTTTAGGACCAAACCACCAACCGTGATTCTTGTCCCCATCCCTACTATCCCAGAAGTAAAGAACGACAGGCACGTTGTCTTTTTCGGAGGGCAAACCTTCCTTCTTGTAGAGCGGTTTGCCATGATGCCATGACACTGCCGTATATTTCCCTTTCAATATGCTAGAAACTGTCTCGCTATTGCTGCAACCCGGGACATAGAGCACAGGTTCAAGAAAATCCTTGGGCATGGCAGCATCGTCCAACTTTCTCTTGCGAGCTGAGGGTTGTTGATCGCCATGTGACTCCTTTAAGTGTTTCTGTAGCGAACACACGCCAGCGTTGAAAAACTGTTTGCAAGTTGGACAAAGAAAAGGATTGCCAGTGTGTGACGAGTGTGAAGGATCGACGAACAGGATGCCTGCTCGGACAGCCAACTCTTCACATTCCTTACTCAGTGCATATTTGGAATATGGTTTGACATGCTGTCCAAAACCCTCCCAGCACTTTCCGCAGTAAATGTCACAGGTTTCAATATTGTTACCTGGTCGGTCCCACACGGCTGTAGGATACCGCCGCCATCTTTTCCAGAATCCTTCCCATAGATCAATCCCATCTCGCACCCAAATCCACTTTGATTTAGGAGCGTCCCATACTGCGACTTCACCAACACTCGCACTGGTGCCACATTTGAAGCACTGGCGCATGATCCAGAGGCTGTTTGGAGATGCACCCTGAAACAGTAGCGGGGAGACACCAAGCCCATTTCATGTAGCAATCTGATTCCAAAGTGTCAAGGCACGTCAAGGCGATACAGTAATTAGTTTGCTTTCAACGGGCAACTTGTTGTCAACTAACTTTCAACTGACATCACAATCACAAAGAGCCGTCTGGCTTTTGCACTGAAGCCGAAGTGTTGTGAATGTTGTATGTTAAATATTACCAGTAGTACCGCACAAGGCGGTGGCGGAAGTTTCAGAATAGGAAACCTATAGGAGACGTTGGTTGTTGTGAATCACGGATGGCAGAGCGAATCCACTGATTGACCGAAAGGTGGTTGGAGTTGTGTTTGCTGGAGTGGTTGCAATGGTTGCAGTGGTCACCTCACCCACAACTGCTGGATGTAGTGTGATGCACTGCAACTGTAGTTGTGTTGTAGTTGTGGTGTAATGTAATTAGTGTAGTGTAGTTGCAGTCATATAGTTGTAGTTGTAATTGTTTTGTAGTTGTAGTTGTTGTGTAGTTGTAATTGTAGTTGTTGTAGTTGTAGTTGTTGTTGTTGTTTGTTGTAGTTGTAGCTGTAGTTGTTGTGTAGCTGTTGTGTAGTGTAGTTGTTGTGTTGTGTAGTTGTTGTTGCTGGTAGTAGTCGCGGCACCGCTGGTTGTCGTGTTGGTGGTTCAAATGATGGTTGTGGTCCTGGTGGTTTTGATGGTGGATGTGCAGGTAGTGGTGGTTGTTGTGGAGGTGGTGGCAATGGCCTCGATGGTTCCTTGGGGATTTCAGAATTCAGGCTTGCTATGAGAAGGCGTGAGACTATTGAACATAAAGACTTAAAGGAACCAAGCACTTGAACAAAATGCCATGTACTAGGCCATAAGAAAACAAGGTGAATATAAAAAAGTCAGCACACACACATACACTTATCAAGTTAAAGTGTATAATTTGATGATATAAAATACCTATGGGATGGTCCATGAACATCAAAAACAAACCCTGGAAACCAGGGAAATACAATTTAGGATTGTGGCATGCACCCCACAACATACAATTTAGTGGGGGGGGCTCAAGAAAGAAAGATCAAAAACACAAAAGTACAAATAAACTCAGCACTGCACAGGTGACAGGTACAACTAAAGAGGGACTCGAAGTGGAGGAGCTAGCAGTAGATTCAGCCTGGAAGAAAAGCCACAAAATGTCTTTAAAAAAGTTTGTGGATGGATCCCTGATGTTAAATTGGGCCTTGAATTTGGGTTTGAATAAAAGAACCACAGTGTTTTTAACACATATTTTGACAAACCAATTCAACCAAGAAGCTGCCTTGGCCTTGGCCACAGGTTCTGCCTCAGCCACAGCCTTTGCCTTTGCTGCACGATGCTCAGCCGCGCGCCTCGCATCCTGAGATTGTAAGGCATCAAACCTGTTGGGGAAAACAAAGTTATTGTTTGTTTGGAATCTCCCAGAAATATCAGATTGATTGGGAAAATAGAAAAGTTGGGAAAACTTCCAAAACATGGTTATGCCAAGTTTCTCTAGCGTGCATCTGCTTGCCGCCCCATCTTTGTCCGGCCAAATCTCTCCACGGCATTGCGATGTGTGTATATATATATATGAGAAAATGTGTATGTATATATATATATATGTGTGTGTGTATATGTGTGATTGTGATATAGTAAATATTAAAAATCATGTGTTATATATTTCTACATGTATGCGAAAATCATACCTACATCTTATATTTTTAAATACACATGTGTGTATGACATGGCTTTGAGGATACATATTTAGATTTGTATACTCGTACAAAGTATATAATATATATATTTGTTTATTTATATATATATAAAGATGCATTCTTCATGTATAAGATATATATATATATATGTGTATATGTCATTGTGCGGTTTAAAAGATGTACATATATACATAAATACATATATACATATATGCATATATGCATATATACATATATACATATACATATATATATATACATAAATATATATATATATATATCATATATCATATATCTATCCAAATATCTGCATGCCTGCTTGATGGTTGAAGAGCACTGTGTCTTTGACAGCAGGCTTGGAGCCAAATCAGGGCCACATGGGCATGTCTAAGCTTTTTGGGAGAACTGCATGAGGATGTTTTACATATATGGAGCATTAAAAAAACACCATATGCCAGGGAATGAGCCAATGAGAACATAAACAAACCTGGATGCCATGGATTTTAAACGTAGAGCATGGGATTGTTGGTGGATGCAAAAAAACAGCATGGGTTCCTGGATGGCAAGGAAATACATCAAAATCATGGGAGTGTTTTGATTAAGATATCAATTGCCAGGGGCGACGAGGAAAATATATGATTGTGTCACCTCACTACTCTGCTGAAAAATGCCCATTATTCCACATGAAGTAGTTCCTTGATTTCTTTGTCATGATAACTGCATTTCTTTACACAATTTGAGATTAAACAAAACCATCCATTGATTGGTGGGCCAATTGTTACTTCAGTTGGGTTTGGCTGTTCTTGTAAGTGAAACCAATAAATTTAATGGTGTAAAGCCTCATCACCCACATTTAAATCACCATATGCAGTGGGTATAATTCCCCATAAGTCCATATAAACCCCTCATCTTCTCCAACCATCCTTTCTTGGCCATAGCAATTGTTTATCATTGATGGTTTACAATGATCTCACTGTCCAATAGCCATAATTTCCATTAAATTCATGCTTGATCTTCTTGGGGCGTGTGATTCTGAACCCAAACAACCAAATGCGATTCTGAACTTGATTGTAATTTTCCCGTTGGCTTGCCCAAAAAGCCAAAAACAGCAAAAAAGGAACCCCCACCCCCCGGGGGGGGTTCCTTTTTGGCACTTTTTCTTTATGGAGGTTTTCTCACGTGCAAAGGCCCAGCCTTCTTCACGGACGGGTCTTGGAGAAGCAGAGGAATCAAGACGCAGCCTGCTTCATGAGAGCTTGGCATGCTCCACTGTGCTTCATTCTGAATGTGCAACATTTGAACATTTGACAGAGATGGAATGTACATGGAGATTTGCATCAACAATGAATGGCACAAAATCGGGCTTGAGTTATGAGACATCATGTTTTGGAGCAATGATCAAAAGCAAACAAGCCACAAAGGTGTATTTTCCAGCAATGGTGTTTAAGAAATGAGAACGGGACTGCACTCTTGTGAACATGCTGGTTACACTGTTACACTTGCATCAAAGGGAACAGCCAACACACACGAAGTACAATCATTTTTCCACCTTGCAAAAAATGCCTGATGCAAAGCAAAACAATCCAAGCCAGCATGGCCGCAGAGCACGCAGAGAGAAGCTGGGTGGCATTCAACATCCGGTTTGACGATGTCCCATAAACTGTTGTGATGCATTTGTGCATGCAGCAAGGACAAAACGTTTGCTGAAGGAACAAGAGCTCCTTGGCAATATAGTTTTGCACACTAAAGCTTGGTACTGTACTTGATGGAACATGTTTAAGAAACAAAACCAACATAATCATGAACTAAGGAAACAGCAGGACCAACAACACAAGCGGGACCTGGAAAAGTATCTTGGCCAAACCTAAGGGAAAAATCCAACACATTTTGGCATAAAATGCAATCAGCTGGCAAGGTTGGATGTGGCAGGGGCATGGCTTCGCGCTGCGCAGCTTCAGGGGGAGAAGGCTGAGCTTGAGAAGAAGATTCTTGGGCCATGTTGAGTTGTCTACCAAAAGAGGTATCAATATGGTTCAATTCAATGCTCAGGAATGAGTGGCTCTTGCATGACCAGCGCAAGCTCAAAGCAGAGTTTCTTCTCTTGGGGTTGGGTGGCACAAGTGACAGAACAATCTAGCACTCAAGGGTGTTGAAAGATGATGGTTTCTTTTAAGAATGAGAGCTCCCACTGGGCCCAAAGGATGTCATGGTTGGAGAAACAGGTGGACAAGAACGAGCTACTTGGCACGTTGAAGTTTTTGCAAGCAAGTGTCAGTGCAGCACATGCATAACAGCCTTTCCCCAGGGCAAACTGTTCTTTTGTTTTTGAGGAAGGCCACATCAGCTTCATCATCATCATCCGCATCATTGCCATCTGGTTGATCAGAGATACTTGGCAGATGCATTGAGAAAACAGGCATAGGCAACCATAGACCATAAAGATGAGCAGTCAGCGTCCTGTTCACATGCAAGTCCTTTCAATATCCACTACATGTTTAAAAAAAAAAAAGCAGATATTTTGGGACATGTTGAGGATATTACTTTGCTGGCATTCTGACTATCCAGGAAAGATCCAAAGAAACAAAAACTGTGATGCAGTGGCAGCCCATGGTTTAAAAAGGAAGGATGCGGCTACAAGTTGCCTGATATCAGTGATTGCAGCTGTGATCTTTAAGTTTTAGCCTAGGAGAAATTGTCTTGCGTGTAATCATATAATTGGTTGCCTTACAATGGTACTCATGGGAACCCCTGGCAGGACATCTCTTGCCTGGCTGCAGTCCTCGTGGTTCTGGTGCTGTGGCCTCATGGCCAAGTTTGGGTGCTTCATTATATATTTACACATCGAACTGACCTCCTGGTTTCCTTGGGCTAGCCTGTCTGTGTTGGAACAAGGATATGCTATTGTCCATGTGTACAGGGCATGGTGTATTTTGCAAACCAAGAATGATATTCTGTGCAAATACCAACTAGATTTCAGATACATATGGTGCAACACATAGTGAAAACACTATCCAAGGACCACATTGTGAACACATAGTCTTTGACACACAACTATGTTGCTATGTGAAAACCAGGGGAAGTGCCTATGAATTTCATGTTTCATTTGCCTTTCCTAATGGAGGACATGGTTGCTTACAAAAATAAGTTCCTACCCTACTATGCCACTGGCATAGTCATCCGTAACCTACTATCAGCTACACACAGGGCCCTTAAGTAATGTTTGACTGTGAGTTTATATACACATTTATACATATACATATATATATATATATACATACATACCTGTATAGTATAGATACATGTATTTGTATTTTTTAGTTGCCATCCTCAGAGGCCAACACATATTTTGCTACATACCTAGAAGCCAGGATCTCATTTCCACCTGGTTGCACCGACCAAACCTGATGCTGAGGTTCCACACCAAAGGAAACTCCCTTGTGCCCCCGTTTAGGGCACTCCTTGTTATATTCTATACCCTGGTGATGCGGTCAATTAGCATATAAAATGCCTTGGAAACCAACAAGCCCTGGAAACCAGGGCAATATTTTTTCATGGAATTGAATGGCTGATGAACAAGTAAAATAACCCCTGGATACCAGGGCTGTTTATTAATAATTACTCCCTGGAAACCAGGGCGGTTTATTAATAATTTGTGGAAATGAGGGCAGTTTATATATTATTCCCTGGAAACCAGGGCGGTTTATTAATTCTTCCCTGGAAACCAGGGCTGCTTATTAATAATTAATTATTCCCTGGAAACCAGGGCGGTTTATTTATTATTCCCTGGAAACCAGGGCGGTTTATTAATTATTCCCTGGAAACCAGGGCGGTTTATTAATTATTCCCTGGAAACCAGGGCTGCTATGGGCTCCGGACTGTGCCTGTTCGGCACCCTGCCTATTCGGCAGTCCAACCTGGAAGATCTTGTTCATGAAACACCTGTGTCCTGAATCCAGGGACAAGTTGATTGATTACAGTTATTCTCATTGCAATTAGTTACAGTTACATTTATTCTCATTGAAATCTTAAAGCATTCAGCATAATAAATTAAGTTCACTGAATACCCATGAAGTATAAGTTTAACGTCATGACTGAGCAACTGTTAAAATGTGTTTCAAATTCACCTTTCAAAATATGAGGAAACCAGACTGAAAGTAGAAAAAAATAGTCAAAAGGAAGACATGACAAAACCATTGCAAATCCACTGTTCCAACACTGATCGACCGATTTAGCCACTAAGGTCTTGACACCTGCTTTGGATGGATGTCCCTTCTGGGCGGGAATGCCAATGCGGATATGTGCACAACGCAATCATATTTGAACAAATATATATATATATAATACTAATAATAATAATAACAATTATATTATAACTATAACTATAATAATAATAATAGTAATTATTATTATTTTTGTAAATATATCCCCTTGCCAATACACGCGTTTAACCTGGGCGTTCCAATTTTATAGGGGGCCCAGGCCTATCCTTTGAAAATGCCCTTTTGGGACCCTCTACAAAATTAAAATCTTGACAGACACATACATAATCAGCCCTATAAAATCACAACCTGCTAGTAACCCATCAATGTCATCAAACCCAAAAACACTACAAAATTGCAGTGCCCAGGTTAAACTTGCGCAGGGTATTAGCTCCAAATTGGCCTCTATAAAATTAGGGCCATCCAAAATGGCTTGATCATAGGTGGTTGTTTAATTAAAATTTGGTGTCCCAAGTCGAATTTTGGGGGCCCTCTATTTTCCTTCGATTATGTGGTCCCCAATTTTATCTCAGTTTAATAATGCCACAATTCTGTAGACTGAAGTTTTGGGGTCATCAATCGAAGGCACAAAAGTCAAACCATTTCAAACCAACGATTGTAATCATTGAAAGACATAGGCTGCTGTTTCTGCAGCTGAAGCTGCTGAGGCTGCTGAGGCTGCTTCTACAGTGCCTTTGCATGCCTTTGCCTTGCGGGATCCTTTTGGAGAGCACCCCCCCTATAGAATTGGAGCCCCTGATCTAAGGCAGTTTTTAGGGACTATAAAATTGCAGCCCTCAAGGTCCACCCAAAACCTGACGCCAAAAAAATGTCAGGTTTTGGGTGGACCTTGAGGGCTGCAATTTTATAGTCCCTAAAAACTGCCTTAGATCAGGGGCTCCAATTCTATAGGGGGGGTGCTCTCCAAAAGGATCCCGCAAGGCAAAGGCATGCAAAGGCACTGTAGAAGCAGCCTCAGCAGCTTCAGCAGCTTCAGCTGCAGAAACAGCAGTCCCTAATTTTATAGTGGGGATATATGTGATGATATGATATGAAATGATATGTGATGATATGTGGTGATTTGATGGGATTTGATGGGATTTGATGGCTTCTTACATCGTGCTTCTACATGCTTTAAGAAAAACCAAAAAATGGCAAAAACATGTCAGGTTTTGGGTGGACCTTGAGGGTTGCAATTTTATAGTCCCTAAAAACTGCCTTCGATCAGGGGCTCCAATTCTATAGGGGGGTGCTCTCCAAAAGGATCCCACAAGGCAAAGGTATGCAAAGGGACTGTAGAAGCAGCCTCAGCAGCTTCAGCTGCAGAAACAGCAGTCCCTAATTGATATGATATGAAATGATATGTGATGATATGTGGGGTTGATATGTGGGGATTTGATGGGATTTGATGGCTTCTTACATCGTGCTTCTTCTACATGCTTTAAGAAAAACGAAAAAATGCCAAAAAAATGTCAAGTTTTGGGTGGACCTTGAGGCCTGCAATTTTATAGTCCCTAAAAGCTGCCTTCGATCAGGGGCTCCAATTCTATAGGGGGGGTGCTCTCCAAAAGGATTCCACGAGGCAAAGGCATGCAAAGGCACTGTAGAAGCAGCCTCAGCAGCTTCAGCTGCAGAAACAGCAGTCCCTAATTTTATAGTGAGGATATGTGATGATATGATATGAAATGATATGTGATGATATGTGGTGATTTGATGGGATTTGATGGGATTTGATGGCTTCTTACATCGTGCTTCTACATGCTTTAAGAAAAACCAAAAATGGCAAAAACATGTCAGGTTTTGGGTGGACCTTGAGGGTTGCAATTTTATAGTCCCTAAAAACTGCCTTCGATCAGGGGCTCCAATTCTATAGGGGGGGTGCTCTCCAAAAGGATCCCAAAGCAATCAGAATGTCTTTGGAGAGCACCCCCCCTTATAGAATTGGAGCCCCTGATCTAAGGCAGTTTTTAGGGACTATAAAATTGCAGCCCTCAAGGTCCACCCAAAACCTGACATTTTTGTTGCCATATTTTTGTTTTTTTCTTGAAGCATGTAGAAGCACGATGTAAGAAGCCATCAAATCCCATCAAATCCATTCAATTCCCATGTTTTGTTACATGTTTTTGTTCATGTTTTCCTCTTCTCCAGCATGCGCATTGCGCATGCTTGAGCGCTCTGATGTAGAAAAAAACATGCAAAAACAAATAGGTGCTATAAAATTGGGACCCTGGAATGCATTACATTGCAGGTAGCTACAAAATTGGAACCCTTTGGTTCATGAAACCATGCATTGATACACTATAAAATTGGCAACTGAGCAAAACCATACAAAACCGACACATGTCCCTATAGAATTGGAGCCTGCTATAAAATTGGAGCCCTAGGTCACTAAATTTAAGCACCGAACAAAAATATAAAATTAGGACCCGGAGTTTTGAGAATTTTTGAGATAAAATTAGAGCCCGCCAAAACAAGGCAAACAGGGCAGCTGAAATTGAGGGGGGACCTGTATTTAAAAATCGTTTTATACAGCACCTAGGTGTCCCAATTCTATAGGGGAAACTGGCTGGGGGATGTAAATATTATATATACACACATCACAGGCCAAATCTAGGCAATGAACATGTTCAGATTATTTTTTATGGTTGGAACAGTAGAAGCCAGGGGCAAAACCAATCCTAGCAGGTATATTGTTTTTCCTGGATTGCAATCTAGTGCATGAAAAATCTAATCACTTTGCAATACCATAAGCTGCAAGTTACAAGACTGACTAGTTTTCATGGTGTTTCTGACATGCCTGGATCTAGAAAGTGCAGTTCAAATTTATTATACTATCAAAACATAAAGAAACCAGTCAGAGGAGAAAAAATGATTCAAAGGGAAGGCATAGCAAACACATCCACCGTTACCCAATTTAGCCACTGAGGTCTTGACACCTGCGTTGGACGAGTGCCCCTTTCTGTGTGGGATTTTTGATCACCCTGGAATTGAGGGAGTGTAATAAAGTGAACTTTATCATTCCCTGGAAGCCAGGGCTCTTTATTAATTATTCCCTGGAAGCCAGGGCCCCTGGAAGCCAGGGCTGCTATGGGCTCTGGACTGTGCCTGTCTAGTATAGATACATGTACATATATATATATATACATACATACCTGTATTAGTATAGTATAGATACATGTATTTGTATTTTTTAGTTGCCATCCTCAGAGGCCAACACATATTTTGCTACATACCTAGAAGCCAGGATCTCATTTCCACCTGGTTGCGCCGACCAAACCTGATGCTGAGGTTCCACACCAAAGGAAACTCCCTTGTGCCCCCGTTTAGGGCACTCCTTGTTATATTCTATACCCTGGTGATGTGGTCAATTAGCATATAAAATGCCTTGGAAACCAACAAGCCCTGGAAACCAGGGCAATATTTTTTCATGGAATTGAATGGCTGATGAACAAGTAAAATAACCCCTGGATACCAGGGCTGTTTATTAATAATTACTCCCTGGAAACCAGGGCGGTTTATTAATAATTTGTGGAAACGAGGCCAGTTTATTTATTATTCCCTGGAAACCAGGGCGGTTTATGAATTATTCCCTGGAAACCAGGGCTGTTTATTAATAATTAATTATTCCCTGGAAACCAGGGCGGTTTATTTATTATTCCCTGGAAACCAGGGCGGTTTATTAATTATTCCCTGGAAACCAGGGCAATTTATTAATTATTCCCTGGAAACCAGGGCTGCTATGGGCTCCGGACTGTGCCTGTTCGGCACCCTGCCTATTCGGCAGTCCAACCTGGAAGATCTTGTTCATGAAACACCTGTGTCCTGAATCCAGGGACAAGTTGATTGATTACAGTTATTCTCATTGCAATGAGGTACAGTTACATTTATTCTCATTGAAATCTTAAAGCATTCAGCATAATAAATTAAGTTCACTGAATACCCATGAAGTATAAGTTTAACGTCATGACTGAGCAACTGTTAAAATGTGTTTCAAATTCACCTTTCAAAATATGAGGAAACCAGACTGAAAGTAGAAAAAAATAGTCAAAAGGAAGACATGACAAAACCATTGCAAATCCACTGTTCCAACACTGATCGACCGATTTAGCCACTAAGGTCTTGACACCTGCTTTGGATGGATGTCCCTTCTGGGCGGGAATGCCAATGCGGATATGTGCACAATG
>CAMXCT020003828.1:0-42500 GCA_947184155.2 Cladocopium goreaui
AAGAAAGTCAATGCATCAGATTTTTCCAAAGCAGATGCAAAGGTTTCCCATCGAGCAGTCAATTCGAAAGAAGGAATCTCAGAATCAAATAGCCTTGCCTCATCCTCAATCATCACAAAGGACCACCAGTGTCCTTGACATTCTCCAGAACGTTCATGACAAAGGAAGGATCGGGTGCGCTGGGACAACGGAGAGCAACTCATCCTTGGAGATGCAATGCAATTGCCAAGCAGTGTCGGCTGCAGAGTCTGCATCTGCCAAAGCTTCATTGAATTGATGAGCGGAAAGCGAGGACTCTGGCTTGTCTTGCAAAACTTGGCGCCAACTACTGAGATCAACATGAGGTGCAACACCTTGAACAGCAAAGAGCAAACAGTTTGCCGGAGTGGAAGGAATTTCGACTTCCATCATGTTCACGATGTTCTTGCACACCAACATATGCAAGAAAGTCTTCATACTTTGCGGCTCACTTTTGATCTCGACGGGGATGATGTTGTGGGAAGTTTCTGCGCAAGCACGATGCAACCAAAAGAGATCTTGCACAAATGTGCACGACACAATGCCTCCGTCAAAGAGAGCAACCTCCATTTTCACATGCGCATGGGTCCGAATGGTGTCCAATAGGTCAGCTTCATCGAATGATAGCAAAGAACAAAGCCGACTGAATTCAGGATGTCTGCGATCATTGTACAAATCAGAAAGATGAGTATGTCTGTGATCTTGTAGAATCAGATGAGCAGCTGCCTGAACTTCTTCCCCAAGCTTGCGGAGCCATGGAATATCGAAACGCGGGTTGCCACCGTAGAAGATGCGGATAAGTTCCTTTTTTGCCCCCTGGACATCAACGCAAAGATACTGAGCCAAAACTGACCGCCATGACTTGTAGTTCTCACAGAAGAGACGAAGCATCTGGAAACTACCTGCCTCGTCCAATCCCATATCTCGAAGTTTTCGCAAGAGAAGACAAGGATGGCAACAAGCTGCATCAATCTCAATGGCATGGGGGAAGGCTTTTCCACGAGCTTCTCGAGTGAGTTTTTGTGCAGCAGGGCCACGAGCAAGTAAACGACCATAATTGGGGGCCTTGTAGTACTCGACAGAGATAGTAGAAAAGCGCCCCACGCGAACTCCTTCAGAAGCATGACGATCAACATAGGCCCGAAGCTGCGAAGTCCTTCTGTCTGAGCCACTTTCCAAGTAGGCTTGCAAAGCCTCCAAGTCCACTGTTTCCTGCAATGTTGCTACAGTCGGCCGGATTTGAGATGAGAGACTTCCGTGATGAGTGACATTTCCTTGAAATTCATTTTGCAAGTCCACAAAGAGATTTGACTCCCATTCTTGCTGCAGATGCCGCAGATCAAAGGTGCAGCCCCAATCTTTCCACTGACCGAAAGCAAGCGCACCACCATGAGCATCCATAGCTGCAGCCAAAGAAGCCCAATCCACCAAGAGTTTCTCGAAAGCATGCTGATCATGTTGACGAAAGAGTTTGATGGTGGAGTGGTCCAAGGCAGAAAGAAAGAACTGCAACTTGGTTCGTCGACCACGGGTAGACTGCACAGCTCCTGGAATATCTTCAACCTTTGAAATGAGATACTCCTTGATGAATGTCTTCATGGGCGTTTTCCGATGCACGATCGTGATCAATTCGTCGTTGTCTGGAGGTCAATGTCTGTGCCTGGAGGAGGGCCATTCCAGCCGGACAAGCGAGAAGCCAACCAATTGGTGTCGTTGACCAAGTCCTCATGTACATGGCTAAGATCCAGGATCATTTTCAAACATTCATCCAAAGAGTTTTCCTGAAAGAAGGGCAAGCACCAATCTCGAAAGAAACATGAAGCCGTTGCAGGATGTGTCAAGAAAGGGACCAGCTCATCTTGCGGAATGAGACGGAAAACCCCGTGTTCATAGTTCACTGCATGGTCGTCAAGCACGAAGCGAGCCTTCCCCATACGAAAGCAAACGATGCGACGCTTGAGATGCTCACAAGCCTGGAGTCGATCTCGACACTCCTCGATGGTCGGGATGTTCTCAAAGTTGAGTTCCTGAACTTTCATAGATGACCCAAATCATCGTTTGGATGTAAATCCATAATTGACACGACAATCTATTTCTTCATCGACGATGAATCTTTTCCAAAGATCTGCAACGAATCTTGCGTGCTGATCCATTTCCTGGATACGCACATTCGCCTTGTTCCATGCGAACTCGGCAGACTTGCGGAACTCCTGTCGATCCAAGAACACGCCACAATCCAAAGTTGCAGATTGATCTTCACCTAATACAGCACGATCAAGATAAGCTTCCATCCCCTTGCCATCGCCGCCTTTGCCAATCTCGAAGATCATCTTTGAAGTGCAAGCCTTTTTGAATGCGGCATGTAAAAAACAAAGTTTCACTTGAAAGATATGTTCGTTTTGAAAGTAGAGCGACTCCAAGAACAAACGCAATCCTTCTTGATGCTGTTGGAGATTGATGTTCGGATACTCCTGCAAGAGGTTTTCTATGTAGAAGGCATAGTCCACATGCATGTAGCAGTCATTGGACGGGCTTTTGCTTGCAGGTTTCCAATCTGCATCCAAGTACACGTCTCTGAAGCAAACACCCTGTGACTTTGGCAATGGAGTATCCCATTCAAGAAGAAAAAGCTTTGAGAGTGACTGGACCTTGTTCGAATCCCAATTCACTCGGAATGAAGCTAGCATGTCTGCACATCGACGAAGACAAAGTGCTTTCCATGCCTTGTTGGATGTGACTTGCCGCGGATGGTCACTTGCTTCTTTGGCCACATTCCCGAAGAAATGGAGAGCGTCATGGACATGTCCTTGGATCGTATTAGAGACAACATCCCGAATAGCATTCCAATTCCATGCTGGTCTTGCATCTCCTTCTTGATCTTCGAAGTGCTTCGAGACGGTCAACAACAAACCTTCAACAGCAAGAAATAGATCCCAGACTTCGATGGTGAGAGACGGCTTCATCTTCCACACACCATTCTCATAGTAGAACATTTGACGATCATGTGCACGCCAGTGTTCACCATCAACAAGCATAATGAGAAGAAGCTTCTGCTTCGTCGACATTTGGTAGTTGGAAACATTCATGGATGCGATGCAGTTCATGAGCTCCATCATTGTGCGAACATGGACAGGAAGATTTGGATAATTGTTGCTACCCCATGTGCGATAGTTCTTCCATACATCCAAGAGTGATTTGGCTTGTTCAGGTCGAACATCAGGAGGAGGAGGAGCGAGATGGGCAGAGCGCTGCACATCGGAAAACGCACGGAACCTGAAAGAAAAGCAGGAGACAACTCAAGTCTATGAAGCGGTATGCCACAGCCATATGAACAACATGAAATACGAAACTGTATGGCTAGAGAAATCCGAATACTGGAAAGCTGGAAACATACGTCCGAGAAACAGATCACGACCACGTAGACGCTTCGCAGGAGGCGCATCGATTTCGGGCGGTTGCACTTCGGGCGATGAGGCTTGGAGATGTGCTCCATCCGGATAGTCGGCGTCCATCGCCATCTCGATCTCTTGAGTCAACCCCACTGACTCAGACATGAGCAACGATGGACGCACAAAAGACAAAACTTAGGAAGTTCGTGAGCTGGTCAGGCGTGCTGCGGGAGAGTAAACATATGAAACACAAACATGATCGACGAGACTGTCGAAGTTCATGCGCACATAAGTAATATGCGGACCAATACTTGACAGGCAAAGATGAATGCTGACAGTCGAGAACACTCGAAAGACAACATCTAACACAAATCAAAAATGCGGCTGCCAATGTTGACATGCAATGATGAATGCAGAGTTTCGAGAATGTTTGGAAGACAACATGCAACGCAAGACAGAGTGCACGTAATTTCTTTTCCGACCATCCAAGTCCAATCGCTAGCACGGAGAGACATATGCTGATACGTCTTTCCATGACGTGTTCATAAATGTGGCATCACTGGAACAATCGCCCGAGACGATCAAGTCCATACTAATTGCAAGAAAAGAAGATTGGCATTGATCCATTCACTATCTGTACAGTCATCAGCGGGATCAGGTAACATCGGACGAAAACGAGCATGCTCATCGACCTCGAATGGGCAAAGTCGACGAACGATGCGGTGAAGATCTTGCCGACGGCCTTCTTCGTCACAGACTTGGATGGAACGTAACAGCTCTCTGGCTCGTTGCATTTGTCGTTCCCAGATGTTCTTTGGCACGATGTCATCGACGCGAGGGATGAAAGGTTGAACATTGGCATAGCGCAGAATGATCTCGTCATATTTCCGCACCATCCCATCTCGCGCCATTGTCCTCTTCATGGAACGCTGGGTATCGGAAAGCATAGGAGGTGGTCCAGAGGCCATTGCTTCGAAGAATCTTTTACACAAGTTTATAGAGCGAGCGATATGCAGAGCCAGACTGCACATGAGAAAGCACAGTCAGAATCAACAAACAGCATGAGTGGATGCTGGCAGTGTGACAAGCGATCCGGAATTTGTTGCAGCTGAACTACAGATTAGAAGTATCGTGAATATAATTCTATTTATTGGCGTTTTATAGATATTGTTATTTAATTTTTTTTGACCTTTTGCAGAATATGGATCGTGATCCTTATTTGGTTGAACATTCAAGTATGATTGCATGCATGATGGCCCAGGGAGCCAACTAGAGACAAATGACTTTTCTAGCAGACAAGATACCCTAGAGAGTTGCCAAGAGACAGATGCACGTGTAACGGACAAGGATGAGGCTGAAGACTCAATGGCTTAAAGAGCCTCCAAGGTACAGACGAGTGTGCAGCAAACATGATAGCCCAGAGAGTTATCTGGAGACAGACAACATTGTAATAGACAAAATAGCCCAGAGAGGCACCTAGAGACAGATGACATTGCTTGAGGCAAGATAGCCCAGAGAGCCATCCAGATTTTTTATCATCTTATTCTTCGTGTTCCCTTTATACCTGTTCTCCTTTTGTTTTCTTGTCAAGGCCATGGGATATCGAAGCAATGGAGGGGATCCCAGTCTGCTTACTATGGGGCAGAGACCAATCAAACAGAATAGGAGACAGGACAGTGTCTCCCTAGATGGGCTATCTTGGTGGCTCTAGGTGGCTCTCTGGGCCATCTTGCCTGCTACAGCCTCGTATGGTATTCTTATGGGATTTCCAGTGGGTTCTTATGGGATTTCTATGGTATGTCTATGATATTTCTATGGAATTCCTATGAGATGTCTGAGGGAAATCTATGATATTCTTATGGGATTTCTTTGTGGTACCTATACTAATTCTATGTTATATCTATGATATTTTCAGATGATTCCTCCCCTCCCCTAGCTGGGCTATCTTGGTGGCTCTAGGTGGCTCTCTGGGCCATGTTATCTGCTACAGTCTCATATGTTATTCTTATATGATTTCCACTGGGTTCTTATGGGATTTCTATGGTATGTCTACCTTGTTAGTTTATACGCCTGTCCGTTGCGTTTGCAAACACTCTTCAAAGCAAATTATCAGGACGCATCAGGTAAGCATATGAGATATCCACAGAAACAAGAAAAATAGCAAGAAACAAGAACAAGAACAGAACACAAATGTAAGAAGCTCCACGACAAGAAAATAATATATCTGGGTTTGCTCTATAGGCCGTCTTGGGAGAGGTAAAGGGGGGGGTCAGCCCCCAATGTTTTTTTTGTTTTTTTTTCGTTTGTTTTCTGTGTGGCTCTTTCTTTCCTGTGAATTAGAAATATAATCAGAGTCAGGTGTTCCTCAAGTCTGCTTGTTAGTGACACTACAGATTCATAAGCATGAATTCCGTAGACGTAACATTTTTCCTAACAAAGATTCATATGTAATCTGTCACGTCGTCTGTCCAGACATGTGGAAACGTGGGAACTGAGAAACGTGGGGGCTGAGAAACGTGGGGACTGAGAGCGTCCCTTTCTGTATTGTTAGGTAGTGATCCTATAGCCATTTATGAATCTGGCAGGGAGATCCACCAACAAAATAAAGGCGAATTGCAGGTATTTGTTCGGTATTATTGGGATTATGTATCAAGGAAAATAGGGTACCAAGCAATACTCTGATTTAACATAGCTACGGAAAAGAAGCCTTTTTGAGAGGTAAATCAATCAGGTAAATCATGCAATGTGGGGCCCAAGATAGCTAAGCCGGCTTAGTTCACTCCAATTTCACTATGGCTTATAGGTGAAACCAAACAAACGTTTAACGGGACTGGGGACCCAAGGGTTGCCGATTCTATCCCTGTGATAGCTGGTACAATATGGGGCCCTTAAGATGGCTAAGTTGGTGTAGTTCACTCCAATCACTTCCAATCACTCGGGTTTATCGGGGATACCCTCTGGTAAACAAACATAGCTATTGAAAATGGCCATGTATAGATAATTTACCCATTAAAAATGGTGATTTTCCATAGTTATGTTAGTTTACCACAGGGTATATCGATAGTTAGATAGGGTTAAGAATCAACTTATAACTAGGGTGCCCGCCCCACTATGTACCAAATTACCACATCTTCAGCATCGTTTCCCAAACTGCTCATGGAATGTCCACCAATAAAAATAACTCCTCATTATATCCTTCACTAAACTTGTTTGTACATGTATATGTATATATATATATATATATATATATATGTATGACAATATATATATATATATGTATGACAAGATATATTTATATTATATTATATATATATATTATTATTATATATATATATATATTATATTATATATATAAATTATATTATATATATAAATTATATTACATATATATCGTGTATACGGTATAGTATATAGATGTAAGTTGATGTTAATATGTATATATATATATATTATAATACTATATATATATATATTAAATATCATGATATGGTCATATATGTAATATATAAGTAACCAAATACATCCACTGTTTTTTTGAACCAACCCGCCGGCTCGCAGTTTGACGCTGCGACCAAGGTGCCGATGGTTCTCGCAGCCAATGAGTCGCACGGGCTCCGTTTCTCCGTAGGCGCAGATGGACGCGATGGCCACGCGGTGCTTCGGCAGGCGGAACTCTGGCGGCGTCCTGGGGATTGATAGTGGCCCGTTTTTTTGGGCAAAACGAACATAGTGAAGTGGAGAACATGAGCAGTTCATATCATTTAATATAGCAAAAAAAACTTTTAAATGGATCATGTTCAATAGCTATATGTTAAATTACCAGGAGGTAAGTTGTTTCAGTAACAAGAGTTGAAGCAGTTATGTTCCAACTTACAAAGTGAGGCCCCCCAGTGAAGTTATGTTTGTTGGTTTAAAAACCCGGGGAATACTGCTATGGAATCATTATCATTGCCCGATTACTTTTCTTAGATACCCTCTGGTAAACGTAAACATAACTAGAATCACCATTTTTTATGGATATATCAACTATAAATGGCCATGTTCCATAGCAAACTGTTGGTTTGCCAGAGGCTATTTGAAGGCCAACATTGATCCAAGATGGAGGTTTCTCAATTTTTGGGGTATCCCCAAAATAAGGTTTGAATACTATGTTTTGGTTGGATTCATATGGAGGTTTCCATAATCGGGAATCCCCAATAGCTGGATGGTTTATAATGGAAAATCCATCTATAAATGGACAGTTTGGGGATACCATAATTTTAGGAAACCTCCACATAGTAATCATAATAAACATCCAATTTTGGATGCGATACTTAAACATAATATCAGCCAAAACCACCAAATAGATTTGCCCAATATTTGCTCCCAAATATCTGTTCATTGGACCCCCGTTGCTCTTGGATTTTCGAAACCACTAATTCACCAATCTCATTTTTTTATTGGCGGTTATATCCCCATGTTGGCTAGATTTTGCTAGCCATTTGCCTACTCACAACATCTCACAACAACTACACCATTTCTGGATTAAGCATATGTTGACATACAGATCATGTTCATCACTTCCGCAAACAAAATAGACCCCCAAAATCAAATTGTGTTCCAACAAAATATTGCCAAGATAATCACAGCGGCAATTTGGTAAACTCAATAATAAGCCATCTTCAATACCATCGGCGTTAAAAATCATCACCGAATTGGACGTATATGGCATTGCAGTTTAAACAATCATATTGGTGTAACGGGATTGCAGTAAAATACATTGAATGAGTACAATGTCTCTCATATGCGAACCATGGTGCTGGAATTTGCCCCAAAAATCACACAGTTTTGTAGGTAAATAAACCATACATGGAGCATACTGTATGTGTCTGATATAGACATGTCGATAGAGACATATCCACTTGGATAAAACGTGCAACAGAAACGGTGTGAATCCACGGCTGCTCACAATCTGACCACCACTGAAACGATCATGAGCCACTGGGAAAATCAAGAACATATAGTAATAGTATGTAATAGTAATCATCATAATAATACATGTCCATTAAGGGACCTTCACTTTACGGGTTTCAATTCAAAAAACCAGGTTATAATCATATGACCTGGATTTTGCCCATAGGGCCAGGCCGATGGTATATATATAATAGTAATCAACAATAATAGTAATTACTATGGAACAATGGCCTGGAGTCGCAAATTCAATGAGGGCGGAATATGTCGAAGCCTGTGTGATGCCTAGCGAAAAATGTTTGGTGAAAAATGTTTGGTGAAAAATCGTATAGAATCCCCTTTTCAATTCCCAGCAAACCCCCAGGACAAACCCCAAACTGGATAAAATCAGCTCCAAGGTGTGCGAGGAGTACGTCCCTATAGATGATGACTTCCCAGCAACATCCGTTGATCATGGGATGTTCCCATGATTTTCCCATTATGGCCATAAACTCCATATGTTTTCCCATCTTCCCATGTTTCAATGCTTCTAAACATCCCCAAAATTGAAATCATCCACAGAATCCCCATGGATTTTCTCATCTGAGAGGTTCCTACGTCATGGGGGTACCTCCAAATCCTCCATGTTAGTATAGGATTTCCCATTATAATATGGAGATATATGATATAGTAATCAACAATAATAGTACTTACTATGGAGAAAACCATATATATATATATATGTATAATCATTAAAATAATAATGTCAAACCATCCATTTTTGAGGATCCCCCATTTATGGAAACCTCCAAATAAGGACCTTGCAGACAGACATATGAATGGAAAACAATCGCAAAAATACCCTAGAGAATGGGGCTTCCATTTGGGGGTACCCCCATGACTCTGGAAACCTATAAATATGTATATATATATATATATATATAGGTATATGTCAATATTAACATTATTATTTTGATAATTATATATATATATATATATACACATATGTTTTATCCATAGTAATTACTATTATTGTTGATTACTATATTACATATCTCCATATTATGATGACTACTATTATTCCTATTACTATATTATGCCAATATTTTTTAAGATGACAATATTAACATTATTATGATTATGATTACTACATATATATAGGAAATATATATGATTATATCCATATATGATATATCCATATATTCATATATAGCTCTTAACATAAGTTACTTCCTATACGTCAATCTGCCAGATTCTGAAATAAATAATATTCTGAATCATTCCAAAACATTCCAAATCATAGCAAATGCATACCAAATCATTCAGGAATGACGGCCCTATGATCAGAGAAGATCTGGCACAGAAAGGCCGTAATAAAAGAGGCTTTGATCGTAAATAAACTATATCCATATATCCATAAGTTAAATATGAATATAATATATATATTTCTCCAAAGTAATTACTATTATTGTTGATTACTATATCATACATCTCCATATTATTATGATGACTACTACTATTATTGCTATATTAGGTTATTATCATGTCAGTATTTACATTATTACTATTATTATTCTTATTATTATTAGTTTTACACATATACATATATGTATATATATGGGGTTATACATTCATGGGATTATATCCCAAAAAAAAAACAGGATTTTCTCCCAAGGGTCGGCACCACGGATTCATCGTCCAATTCCCTCACTTTCGCCACCAGATTTCGACCGGCCAGGAGCATGTCCCAGCCCTGCGTGGCGCTGAAAAATCCCAGTGTTATGGTAAGTGGAAAGTTACAATAGTGGTTAATAATGGTTTTGGTATGGTTAATAAGTCTTCAGTTATGGTTAATAATTGTTAATAATGGTTTAGTTATGGTTAATAACGGATTATAATGGTTAATAATGGTTAATAATGGTTAATAATGGTTATCAATGGTTAATAATGGTTAATAATGGTTAATAATTGTTAATAATGGTTAATAATGGTTAATAATGGTTAATAATGGTTAATAATGGTTGATAATGGTCAATAATGGTTTAGTTCTGGTCAATAATGGTTTCGTTATGGTTTAGTTATGGTTAAACATTGTTTATAAATAGTTTAGTTATGGTTTTGTTATTGGCCCTTAACATAGGGAAAATCACTGGAAATGGATGGTTTTTCATGGGAAAATCATTGGAACATCATGGGGAAAACACATGTACACAACATCAAATGAACTAGAAAAGGATAAAGAAGCATGGACTACTGGTTGGTGGTCTTTAACCATCTTATCATCTTGAAAAACATGGAAGTCAATGGGAAGGATTATCCCATATATTATGGAAAATAAAACATGATTGAAACCACCAACCAGAACATTTAGCTACTCGAAGCTATTGTTTTCCACAAAAAGACATGCTTACAGTTATGGCCCTCAACAGTAATAAATCATAAATGGGATGATAACTCCAACTGAGATGACACATACATGAGGTTTTTGGAGCCAGCTATAACATGATATAACTAGCTAGAGGCCTTTGACAGGGATTCTTCACTACCAATTTGGTAAACAACTCCATTGATTTCTGGTGGGCTCTATCCCCAAATCCATCCGTTTACCGTGTGCACCGTGATACCCCCAATTCTAGGTCCAACTCTCCCCACTTGCGTTGCGCAGTTGCGCACCGCGCCTGCACTGGCCACGGCGTGCATTCCTAACAAACTGCAGTTTTCTGTTTGGAAATGCCATGTTCGGAAACCATGCTCTGCAGGGGAACCAGCCCATGACATGTCAACTTCACCATGTGCAATCCAGGCTTCGTTGAAACCTTTGTCTCTGATGAAGATGAAGCCCATGTGAATGAAAGCCTGGAACGGATAGGGGAAACGAAACACGTTAAAAAATTGACCAGGGAGCAAACAGGCCGGAACACAGTTTCAACAGTCATGGCTCTAAACCAGAGCAGAATAAATGGACATATTCAGGTGAAGGTCAGACATGGTCATACAGATGGACAATCAAAAGCGGCCAAGCGTATGTGGGTCATAGAAAAGACGGTGCGAGTCAATCCGCACGCGGCTGCTGACAGCTGCAGCAACAAAGAGAAATAACGGATAGGTACAGTGGAACATGTGCATGCAATAAATCTGGACAAAAGCATGCGTTCCTTGGAAAAAATGGGGAAATCACCACCCGGAATACAACTACAAGGGAAAATCCTCGTCGAGACCCCCGCCGCTGTTAATGGACATATCATTCCATAAATGGAGTTATAACTCATTTATAGCTGGTAAAGGGATAAGCGGATTCACATCTTTGCCCATACTAAACTGTTTGAGTCAAAGCCATGATGACCCGGCCAGTGCTCGACGTAGCCGCCCCTGGAAGGCAAAGTTTTGTGCCAGAGAAAAATACCTGTCGCAAATGTCGGAGGCAAACATCTGAGGAAACCCAAACATGCAAACGTGCCATGGAAGCCTCGAAATCCCTCGATCATGACTGTTTATAGTGCCGGAATGTGGATCTGCGTGGTACATCTGGGTCTCCCGTACTGTTTCCGAACAGTAACAAGCTGTTTCCGACAACGGCGCACGTGGAGGCCACTGCGAGTGGGCACTCAAAGGCGAACCAGAAGCGCCTGACGGAAGCAACATGTGAGGAGGGCTGATCCAAGATATGGTTACAGGATGGTGCCACCCCAGTTATGGCCCAACTAACAGTTATAAATATGACATATGATTCCTATAACTCGGGTTATATGTTGTATATATATATATATATCAGTATAAACCCATTTATAACTGTTAGTTGGGTAATAACTGCATGTTGGTTTATAAACCCCATGAATACTTGTTCGTCATATCTATCATAAACCATAGAAGTCAGCCACTTATAAGGCAACTGAACGCTATCCACCGGGGGCCCCATGCTGTAAGCATCTGGGCTATGAATCCGAGGTTGATATCACTCCATATGAATGTCTTTGTCGCATGACTCATCTGGGAGTGCAATTCCATCTTCCCAGTGGGTTTGTCTTACAACATATTCTACCATTACCCTCAAACATAGTTCCATGCATACCCAGTTGTATAATTACCCCCAATGTCAAAAATGGAATGTCTCCCCAGTTATATTATATATATATATGGTTTATAAACCCCTCAAAAATGCGATGTATCCCCAGTATTCCCCAGTTATATATGGCTTATAAAATGTTATAAACCGCTTGCACGAAAAAAGCCCTTAGCAGTTATAACTGGCCTATAACCAACCACTTGCAGATGCGAGAGTTCATCGGCCAGAGCGCCATAAGATCCTGTAGGGCCATACGTGCTACCTAAAAGGTTGATGGAAAAAATGTGATTTAATGGTGATTTATTGGTGATTTAATGGTGATTGAGTGGTGATTTAGTGGTGATTTAATGGGGTTTCATAGGATTTAATGGTGATTTATATGGGATACCCTCTGGTTGGTGGTTGAGCCCTACCCCTCTGAAAAATCATGGAGTTCGTCAGTTGGGATGATGAAATTCCCAAGATATGAAAAAATCAAAAATGTTCCAAACCAGCAACCAGATATATATTGTTATATATATATATATTGTTATATGTTGCAAAGATGAATTAATAAAAATATGATATAACCAGTACTAATTGTTATAATAACATATAATGAACAAAACCCCATAGTAATTATAACCCCAGTCATGAAATATGGTCCTATGGATAGTGGCTTGGACACCACTATGGGATCCTCTAAGGTCCCACACCTGGTCACCGCATCCAGCAACTGGAGCACGGCACTTTGGGACTGCTGCCGGTCACCCGAGAAGACAGCTGACCTGCGACATCAACGGATCGGAAAATCCATGGGATAATTAAGTGAAAGATGTCTAAACATGTCTACAGTAGGGCATTTAAATGGGAATTTAAACATATCAATATCTAAATTGGCACTATTTTTGTTTGAAAGGGAGATTTTCATGACATTTCATGATCGAACTTTTTGAAGAAACCTGGATACCACTTGAAGAAAACATAAGAACCGCCACTATACCATCTGGTTATGACTAACAGTTCACCATGGAAAGATCCAACAGTTTTAAGTTCGGTAAACCATCTGTTTCTATGGGCCATCGCTATACCATGGCGAACTGTTAAATAATCAAATGGTATGTTCCATTGGGATGTCACTGGGAAAGTCGCTATCCAAGAGTATCCCATTTGAAAACACACCTTTCACCTGTGAAAATGGGATCATTCCGAAGGTGGGCGTGCACAATATACCAGAAAAATTTCTACGCCGCCTGGTCGTTAACTGCCTTAAACAAAAACAACTCAAACTATGCGTATGGGGGGGTTCCTACACGGTGGTGCCCCAGTTCGTTAGCTAAGTTGGTGCCAATAAGTCCAATAACATCCAATAACTAGGGTTGATTAGGGGGTTATATCTACAGTATTCATGGGGATTATAACCAACGTTCACATCACTGCGGGGGCACTATCTTGGATGTCATGGGGGTACCTCACATCATCCAGTCGTCATGGACCATGACGACTCGTATTGAAACAACCCTTTTTGCGACTTGGGGACCATGACTGAAACCGAAAGCCCCGGGCCCCGTATGTCTGCACGTGTGCAGCAGCCAATACTACTACAATTACCCATAGGATCCATGTATGCTATATATGGTAACATTTACCATCAATATACCCCGAATGTTAGCATATATTATATACCATACATGGATCCTATGGGTTATAATATTAATCATTCAACACACAAGGAAACATCCAACAAACATCACAAAGATACTGAACTCATCACCTCAAAACACCGTGACCTGGTGTTTTTTTGTTACCGCCTCGCCAAATAAAGTTGTTCATGATAAAGCTGCCAATCAAAGCCATACGCCTTGGTTGTCAACATCCGGAAAAGAGAAAGCGTGAAGAGCTGCAGTTCATTTTTGGGCAACAAAAAAGGTGAGATTTATGGTTAGGGTCAAAATACCCAAAGTCATAGCTGCTTAAAGGTTTTGATCCATCCCCATATGGTCAAAAAACCCTGATTGGTACATACAATGTGAGGCCCCCCAGTTATGTTTGTTGGTTTATAAGCCCCAGTAACTATAGTTATGTGCGTACCATAAACCATAGTTATTGGACTTATTGGCACCAACTTAGCTAACGAACTGGGGCACCACCTTGTAGTAGTTTCGCAATGTTTTGCATACAGATCTTGATGTCTCGATTCCACCATGAACTGAAATGTTGAATCCTGTGAAGATTTCATAGTGAGGCCTGTACATCCCATGACGGATCCATGGTGCTGGTATTTATGCTAACATGACTGGGGTATATTGATGGGATCCATGTTACCATTAATATAGCAGCACCATGGATCCTATGGGCATTAATTGGATTTTGATGACCCCATCTGTCTATAGCCAAGTGATACTGCAATTTACTGCAAAGTAATGTCAGACATGGGGATACAATGGTGAAACAATGATGGTATTTCATGGGGATAGATCCATATGTTGACTCGATATATTCCCCATTCATCAAACCCACAGTTGTTTTTTTCGGACAAACTGTTCACCAACAAAGCGCTATCCAACGGGGGACCTCACAATTCTCACGGCCGTCATTCCCAAGCTGCTGATGGGCATTCTTCAGAAATTTCCACCAGACTGTAGTCACACCTTACGAAGCGGAGACGCTGAGGCATTTCTTACATGGCTAATCCTAAGATGACATGCAGAGAAAAGTTTCTATTTCAAGGATATTCAATCTAGCGGATGAAGATACTGTGGATGGTTGCGAAATCCTGCACGAGTTGAAAACGGTGGTTTCTCCTATTCTTTGTAGGGTTTCAACCATTCTTTTGGTGGTTTTCGTTTTTTTTTCCATCCACAATATCATTGAGCAAAGAATGTTTGGATGTCAATATCTTTGCTCAACGATCTTTGCTCAATGATATTGTGGATTGAAAAACATCAATAAGTTTTTTTGATCAAATATAATTCACCAAATTTCAAATATATTCACCAAATTTCTATAAGTTTACTCCGTTCTTCAAATACTGGATGTCAAGTTTCGTCGCCCATAAAACGAGGGGTTCTATATCACGCAAATCCACCATCCAATTACATCGCTTGGCTTTGCTTTGCTAAAAAACATATTGACACCCTATTGCAATATAGATGTGTTAATCTAAGTTGATACCCAAAAGCGCACATGATCATGATTAAAAATATCAAGCCTCTGGTCAATTCCTTTGGTTATTGATACTTCATAAACAAACGTGTCACATTTTTTTAACAAAAACAATGTGAAATGATGTCATCAATGGTTGTTTCCCCACATTTTAAAAGCCCCAGTTACGCCACTCACTGGCTCAAAAAACCAACCAGTCACTACTTGGCTTTCATCCATTGTATGGTCCCACGTGTCAACTAAGTTTACATCTTCTAGGAAGCGCCGATAGGTGGACCTTCTACAAGACAATGACGGATATATATATATATATATATAATCTTATTATTAGATGTATATAAAATATGTGTATATATATATATAACATGTATATAACATGTATATATATATATATAATATGTATATATATATATATACATCACTTCTTCAATGAGGTCAGTTAGCCAGTTGCAGTATAACTCAGTATAACTCAGTATAACTCAGTATAACTCAGTATAACTCAGTATAACTCAGTATGACTGTTACGTAAGGCCCACAACCCCAACGACCTGATGTCTTTTTTCTCCAAGGTCACTGCGCAGCCGAAGCTGATCGCTCGGCAAGGAACCTGGATGTCTCCAAACGGCTTGGATCAGGGAAAATCATCGAACGAAATGGGAATACATGGCTTTGTCTGAAAATGTCGTGTACCCCTTTTTACCCAATGGTTTTGCTGATCAGACAATCCCTATTTTTTATGGCTATTTCATTGGGAATATAGCCTATTTTCAGACAAACCCACATTGAAGATATAGTAGGATATAACAAGCAGCAATTTTTGGAAGGGAATCTGAAAAATACTACTGGGGTGATAGAGCCAATCACCAGGTGAAATGCGGCATTTTAAGGAGCCCAGGAAAAACTGCCACCGGAGGAATATCTTGAGGATATAGGATATACATGCATATACCAACAACTTTGAGACGTATAGTGTGCCTGAAAATGGAATAGAGAATGGGGTATACCCCAAGTTAAGGGCGCTTTTTGGGGGGATCATGATGAACCGATTCACCAGTGCAACCAGTGGATGGCATGTTTTTTTCTACCCGATTTTCAGTGGATTAAGGGACAATTTACAGGAAACAATGCTGTTTTGGTTCCCATGAATTAAACAAATCCATTCTCAGATGCTCCATGGTGCTGGAATATTACCTACATTTGGGTGATTTTTGGGGTAAATGTAGGTGTGCATATTCCATACATGGAGCATATGGGATTGACATTAAAAAAACATCATCGGGACAATCGGCATGAGATTTTGGCCATGAATCGGGGATTCCGTTGAACCCGGTTAAAGCAACAACAATCTGGGCATGGGGTTAACTGTAGACATAGATGGGGTTTACCGGTCTAAAAGAAACACGTTTTTTTCATGATGTACATTTTACATAGCTTGTTGGTGAAAAGGGGGTCAAGCCCTTTACAAATCAACCAACGGCTGAAAACAGCAGCTTCGGTGAACAGTCGGGTCTTCCACCTTTGGTCCCAAAAATTGACCCATGGGCAAACGAGCAGCAGTCTCTATGCTCAAATCACACTGAATCCTCAAAACCGTCTCATTGGATTGTGAGGGTAGTCCCCAAAATCACCATAAATGGTGGTATATACCATCAAACATGGGGTAGTTTATTATTGTTTTAACCACATTAATCAATCCTCAGAAAGTTCTTTAAATCAAACCGTTGACTGACCAAACCAAGGTTTACTCATGGGTCACCATTAACTCCCCCAAAAATAACGAGAACATGAAGATCGCAACATCCACACAACATCCATGCTGACACAACCTTTTCCAAGGTGTCTACAGTCTAAACAAAAAACATGTGTGGTCTATTCAGCAGCTTGCGAATCTGTGCCGCTACTGAGGACATGCTACAAGGTGCAATTCGCCAGAACTCGTCTGAACAATCAACCATTGGTTGGTGGTTTTAACAATCTTGAAAAATATTAGTCAATGGGAAGGATTATCCCATATATGATGGAAAATAAAAACATGTTTGAAACCACCAACCAGAACCAAAAAAGTATCTGCCAAGTTGCTGCACAATGAACCAGCTTAATTTCCATCGTTTCCATGGCTTCCGTGGACTCAACATGGAAGCTCAACAGCGTGTAACGGGAAGTGCATGTGCACCCTTTCCATGGCTTACCTCGGGTATCTAAAGAAAAAACTGTACATATATACATATAAGATATGAAAACCCTATACCACTGTAGTTCACAACATTATAGCTGGGATTTATGGATGCTCATCCCCATTCACACATTCTATCTATAGGTATTGAACCATAGCCATATACTGTTACCGTATTGATAGTCGCGTTCTCAGTGATCGTCGGAGATCACGGCCAGCAGCATCCCAACATTCCAAATGCAAAGGGGATAACTGGTTGGTGGTATACCTACCCCTCTGAAAATTTATAAAAGTCAATTGGGAGTATTATTCCCAATATATAGAAAAAATAAAATTCATGTTCCAAACCACCAACCAACCAGAGATAAAAAAGAGGTAACATGACCGAGTTAATCCCCATAAGTGGCTATCACTCACCTACTATTGAAGCAACCCTGACTCCGCTGTAACAGCCAAAACTTGCTAGGAAATGACTGGTTGGCGATGTGCCCCCAATTTGTACTAAAGTTCAGTGTGACAGTGATCCCATGAAAGCATTAGACGGCACAAATCAAGTAATATAATCAACGGGCGAAAAAAAAAAAAACAAAGCGATCCAAATATCTATTAAATCGTCAATACTTCCTGGAAATCCTGGTGTAGTAATATTAGCTCTGTTATGGATGGAACTTGCTAAACCAATCAATCATTTTACACTCCCCCAAGTTCCAACACACGCCCACTGTTGAGATGACTCCCCATATCTGAAACAAATACACATATAGCCACCCCAAGCGATAGAAACATGTTTCCAGGATGGTATAGATGATGTGTCTCCTGTTTTCCAGGTTTCCAACTGTTCTATCTTTGTGAGACTGGTATGGGGTCGCCATAGAAACTATACAGAAACATGGGCACATAAAAGCCGCAATCTTAAGACCCTAACTTAAAGGACGAAACTTTTGAGTCAATACCCAATTGCATAGTACTGGGAATTGAAGATATAGAAAATACTACAGGATGGGGCCCCCAAAATAGCTAAGTTGCCTTAGAAGTGGGTTAATTATGGTTTATTGTAGATATAATTCTAGTTAAGGGATATAAAAAAAGGGGTTTATAAACCAACGTTCACATCACTGGGGGTTCACCATCCAAGGATTCTGATCTCCCGCCAACCATGGAGGCTTCCTCGGTGCACGACTTGGATTGGGGTGATTTGGGCACCCAGATGACTTAGGAAACCTGAAAAATATCCCCATCCCAGAAGGAAAAAAAAACCATTCGCAGCCATTGTTATGGAATATATCCCTAACATGGGCATATTTATTAGAACATCCATATTTCCATTCTATCCCCATCATATCACATGCTTGTTTCCCCATTTGAGGGTACCTCTAAATCCATGATATAAAAGGATTTTCCCCTATAAACCATCCAGCTATTGGTGGTGCCCCATAGTTAGCTAAGTTGGTTTATAAGTCCAATAACTAGGGTTTATAGGGGTTATATCTATAGTTAATGGGGATTATAAACCAACTTATAACTGGGGGGGCCCCACCTTGCAGCTATTGGGGTACCCCCTACGGAAACCTCCATTTCTTTGCTTCCCATGAAAAAATCCTGCGACCACCAAGCCCACGCCTCTATGGGCACGCTATAGCTGGGCCTGCAACATGTGTTTCTCCAGAAATCAGGAATCATGTTGGTAAAAATTAAATAATAAACCACCCATTTGGGAATGGTTTATACCACCTATTTATGGGAATGGTTTATACCACCTATTTATGGGAACGGTTTATACCACCTATTTATGGGAACGGTTTATACCTCTCTAATGTGGTTAAAACAATGAGAATCCATCCCCAAGTTCTCCATGTTTATAGGTGGTATAAACTTACCATTCCCATTTCTGGGTGGTAAACATAACATTGGGGCTTAGCCACATTATATGATCCATACCCTCTGGTAAACTAACACAACTATGGAAAATCACCATTTTTAATGGGTAAATCAACTATAAATGGCCATGTTCAATAGTTTTTTGTAAGTTTACCAGGCCGGGTAGTTTACCAAAATGAGAGGCAACAAAAAGGGTTTTTTTTCCACCAGAAACCATCGAATCTGGGCGGACACAAGGGAACGTCCGATTTTCAAAGCCACATGAATTATTTGCCAACAAAACATACGACATACATGAAAAAACATTGAAAAACATTCTAAAAATCCTAATGTTGGACTAGATTCGAATCTGAAAAAATGATCTATTGGTATTGTTCCTATCATTGGGGGGCGAACAAAATCCTAATGTTGAAAAAAAAATCATGTCTGGAGGATAGAGCTTTGGTATTGTTTGCCCCCCACGTTGGTCACCGACTCACCGACCCATCCTGATCCACATCATTCCACCGTTTGGGTACCATCTGGCTGGACTATGTGAGGTCTTGAAATGGGAAACCAGGAACCAAAAAATACCCTCTGGTAATGACTGTTACATAGCTATTGAAAATGGCCCAGTCGAAATAGTGGATTTACCCAGCTATGAAATGGTGGATCTTTCCAGTTCGTAAACTGTAAGCGTTTACCAGGCCGGATACCCTTCAAAATCGATCATGTCGAAGGGTGGTGAAACTCACCAATGCTGCTTCGGTACACTACCGATTTCCAGTCATCTTAAAGATGGCCCCAAAGGCTAGCCAGTTAAACGGCCATGGGATCGGACTGCAACGAGTTTTGGTTAAATCACTTAGCCATGGGGTCAATAATGGTCCCATTTACAACTGTAAAGGGCTATACGGCTATAAGTGTATGCTATATATATATATATTGAAACTCAAGTGGTGTCTATTATAAGTTTAAAACCCAGTCATACAGATTCATGACTGGACTATATTGTATGCTATATAAGTAAAAATATATATAGATATTGATATATGTATATGTTGTCTGTAATAACCCATGGTTTCACACAGTTGACTGGACATGACTGGAGTTTCCAGCTAGATAGCCTCACCGGCCCAGCGGGAAGAACGCACATGTCCTGGAGAGATGTCTTTCGGATAAAGAGACGGTGATGGTCCGTCATAAACCACCCAGAAATGGGAATGGCAACCATACCGCATACCAACATGGTGAATTTGGGGATGGATTCTGATTGTTCCCCACCTGCCAGGTGAGGGTTGTTAGATTTTACCAGAGTTGTTCTCCTCCTCCTCCTCGGCTAGCTCGTCCTCCTGCTCCTCCTCCTCCGCCTCCTCCTCCAGTTTCTCCTCGACCATGTCTGCATCAACTTCCACCTCCACTTCCGCCTTGCCAACTCTTCGCCAAGCTCTTCGCCAACTTCCGAGCTCAGTGCGCACCGATGGACCTCAACCTGGACCTGCCAAGCTCAGTGTCCACCGCTGGACCTCAATGTGGGACCTTCCCAGCTCAGTGTGCACCGCTGGACCTCAACCTGGGACCTTCCCAGCTCAGTGCGCACCGGTGGACCTCAACCTGGGACCTTCCCAGCTCAGTGTGCACCGCTGGACCTCAACCTGGGACCTGCCCAGCTCAGTGTGCACCGCTGGACCTCAACGGCCAGATAGAATGCCAGAAGATATGCCAGATAGAACGCTATAAGATATGCCGGATAGAATGCCAGAAGATATGCCAGATAGAATGCCAGAAGATATGCCAGATAAAGTGCCAGAATGATTGCCAGAAGATTTGCCAGATAATATGCCAGAAGATATGCCAGATAGAATGCCAGATAGAATGCCGGAAGATATGCCAGAACATATGCCAGGTAGAATGCCAGAAGATATGCCAGATAGAATGCCAGATAGAATGGCAGATAGAATAAAGTGCCAGCATGTTTGCCAGATAGAATGCCAGAAGATTTGCCAGATAATATGCCAGATAGAATGCCAGAAGGTATGCCAAATAGAGTGCCAGATAAAATGTCAGATAGAATGCCAGAAGATTTGCCAGTAACAAAATGTATAAATGTCATGGTGGGGATCACACGAAGTAAAGTAATTTTAAGCACAGTAGAGAGTTATCATTAACAACCCATTATTGGTTGGTTAAATTCGATAAAAATCACCATAAAATCCACTATCCCTCAAAAAATGCGTTTGAACAGGAACATTTGTGATGATACACTGTTAAAAAATGAGAGTATTCTATTTTCAGAGAAACCCAGATGGTGATTGGCAGTGTCTGCTTGGTGGTTGAGGTACCCTAGGTAGCCTCAAAAAGAAAATATATTTCCAAAGGGATTTCCATGGTTATAATAATGATTAATCCAAAAATCATTACTGCTTGGTGGTGCGTTTCAACCATCTTGAAAAATGATGGAGTTCGTCAATGGGAAGGGTGACATCCCATATATGAAATGGAAAATAAAAGATGTTTGAAACCACCAACCAGTATACCTGAGCTGTGTCCAAAAGGTCTTGCTCTTCTGAAGGCGCGAAGGGAATGCTTAGCAGCCTGCGCGCTGCTTACGCTCGCGCAGTTTTTGCTTTCGCGCAGGAATAGCTTACACTGATGCTTACCCAGGCTTACGCACACCAGGGTTTTGCTTACGTGAGGTCCCAACCTCTTACTAAAAATGAATAAGGGGGTTTTGGACGTGGCTCACCTGAGATGCCAGCCATCATTGGGATGCTTCACCTATAAATATTTACCATCATTTATGGTGAGATTGTTCTGAGGTCACTACTATTTCAACACCGAAAAAATCCGAACCGGTTAACCTCTGGAAAGCTAAGTCGGCGATGGAACATGGCCCTATTGACCTATTTCGATGGTGATGTTCCATAGCTATATAAAATTACCAGAGGGCAATCATCATGGTTCCTCCTTTTATGCCATACTATGGAAAAAACTGCACCAGTTTCTAGATGGAATATCCCATTCTAACACCCTCTGGTTATTTAACATAGCCATGGAAAATGGCCCATTTATAGATGTTTTTTTTAAGATTTACCTATTCAAAATGGCAATTTTCCATGGCCATGTTAAATAACCAGATGGTATAGTGTATTATAACCCCAATAGTGGACTATAATGATTATCATGGTATTGGTTATACCCTGTTATATTTATCCCATTATGACTATCATGATTGTTGCCAATAGTTACCAACCAATTGATGCAGGATTTCCCAACCATCCAAACTTGCTAATGGTAGATACCTAACAACTAAAGCTCACCCTCAACAGGCCAAACAGTGAACTGGCCATGGGCCATGAAATAACTCCACTACGTCTGGTTGTATATGTATATATGTATATTTGTATATATGTATATATGTATATATGTATATATATGTATATTTGTATATATGTATATGTGTATATATGTATATATGTATATATGTATATGTGTATATGTGTATATGTGTATGTGTATATGTGTATATATGTATATTGGTATATACAAATGTCTGTATATATATATACATACATACATATATAATTATATCACTTAAATGAGGTTAAAATCCCAGTTACATAATTGAAAAGCCGTGAAGGGTTAGAACTGCAGTGATCGTCTTGCTCCGCACCTTTGTGTCCAACGAGACGACCCCGTGTGCCATCCCGTGATAACTGCTTGGCTACTAAGGGTTACCAGTCATCGGCTATACTCCCCAACCAGGTGGTAAGCACTCAACCATGATTTCTCAACATACCTCTGAATACCCATGTTTTTGATGGCTCGACCCCCCTTCAACCGATTGTTAAAGTAAAACGACACACGAGCAATCAACAGGGGCTAGCTGGTACGGTTCAAAGGCAAGGAAAACCTCTGAAAACCAACAATCTCCTGCTAGGACCAACACAGTGGACCATCGTTTCCTGACTTTCTGCTCAAAGTACCTATATATATATATATAAATATACAAACTTTTCTTGGGTATATGTGTTGATCAACCCATATTAACCCGTGTATAACCCATGTCAACCCATACTAACCCATGTTTACCCCTCTATTGTCACCAACCAATGGGAAAAGAAACTGCGTCCGTCTCCGTCGGTCACCGTCCTCCACATGTATCTCAGCCACCAGTGCTCGAACACCATCCCATCCAGCTAGCAGCAAACACCTAGAGGTGGTCAGGTGGTTGCGGTGAATGGTTGCGAAATCCTGCACCAGTTGATAGGTGGTAAGCATCCCATTATCCATAGGGTTTCAGCCATCCAAGGTGATGCAGGATTTCGCAACCAACCACAGTATTAAGCAAACATTGTGATATCATGGCGATTCAAGTTATATAAAAATCACATGTGCCAGGTTAATCAAAAAATGCAATTTATAAGGGTGATTAAGATTATATAAAATAAAAATGGTACATACTGGTATATATATATATACAGTATATAATACATATATATAGGTATATTTTTTATGGTTATCCATCTCATATTGGAAACCCTCTTAAATTGGAAAATGGACTGATCACCATCCCCAATATTGGGATCAGAACATGGACAATTTGGATCTATACCTCTTTCGAATCTGGAGGCTTCATTGGAGTAGCTATTTTCCAAAACCAAGAGCTTAGTAACTTGGTTGATTCGCATGCAAAATTTTGATTGACAGTTTAGCGTGGAAGATTCGTAGCAAAGAATCACCCCTAGTATCCCTAGCATCCCCTGGCCATGACACAATCAACCTGTGAAACATTTACCGTTATTTTTGGTTCAGCACATACAAATCAAGGCCGACAACCCTCTGCAACTAGCCTCCAGTAATCAGCTCCATGGCAGTTGAAATTCCCGAACTAAACGGACTAGAAATGATGGGTTGTCAATGTAAAAACTCCATGGAGATTTATAGCTCGGAACATTCTCTGTAAATTGAGGATTTACTTACTGGTGCTAAACGTAGGGAATGGATGGGTTGCTGGGGGTTGCTGGGATGATTATTACTAGTGATTATGGATCATTCCCATCCATTCCCTGCGTTTAGCACCAGTAAGTTAAGTCGTTGCCACATTTTATTACCAGAAGGTACTGTCTGGTAAAGTAACAAAACTATGGAAAATCACCATTCTTAATGGGAAAACTCACTATAAATGGCCATTTTCAATAGCTATGTTAGTTTACCAGAAGGTACCTGTGATACGAAGTCGCACGAATCACATCCAATGTCGACTGAGCTCAGCGCCAATGACTTTGATTGGCCTCGCCATGTTTTCGAGACATCAGTGGCACCTCTAAATCCGTTGCTTATCATGTTCACTATTGAAACAAGAACATCTAGCAAGTAAATTAACAGTTCGACCCTGCCAGTCATCGGGGTTGGAAGATTATAGTGAAACCATTAAAAATTGGGGATTTTCAGGGTCTATGTTTATTTACCAGATGGTAATATCATGTTTATCATTTTTATAGGTATACCGTATACCGTATACCGAATTATCAAACATACCCACTTGTAAACTGATGGATTTCCATTCCATATATATTCAACCAAAAAACATATTATCCGGCAACATCTAGAGATGATCTAAGAAGTCATGGTTTTACTATATGAACTTGGGGATGAACAAATGAACATCCATACAAAGTACTGCAGCACCAACTAGATACTGTAGGTAACTTGGTTTATGAGTACAGTAGCTAGTTTTTTTGGATCTACATTCAGTTCCACTGGTTATTCAAACATATATATATATATATAATTGGGGGGCCACTTGCCTGAAAATGCGGTAATTATACCCCGAATGCTTAGTCATCAACGTCCCAATAAATTGCTCTTTGCACACCCACATCACCCAATTCCTGCTTGTGATATATGTATTTAAATGATATGTGTGTATTATTTGTGTATATAATGTATAAATATTATAATATATTATAAACATATATGTATATATGTATATATCCGATTAAATCCCCAAAACCAATGGTTAAAAAAAAAAAACAATCACTGTAAAACACCTTGGGGGATGACAATCAAACCGTTTGGCGCCTCGCAATGCTGGAAGGTACCAGCCATGCACCTGTCAGTGAAAAACCTTGTGGATGATTGCCAAAGGTTTCAAAAGTACATATATAATTTTAAAAAATACAAAAAATATATAGGATGTACATGTGCAGATTTTATGTATATTCATATTCATGTAGACTAGATATTAAGTATTAAAGATAGATATATATTTATATGATGCACAGGTGTTCAATCGTAATGGTTAGTATGACTTTTGATAATATCATATACATGGTTGGTTCACCACCCCATCTAACTAGTCCGATATACAGTAGCCCCCTAAAGTGTGGGCCCCACATTGCAAAGGTTTCCAAAGTATGTGGTGAGCGAAGACTCTTGATGATCACATTCCTAAATCACATTCCTAACAACAAGCCCTAATTATTGGAAGATTAGTTACCCTCTGGTAATTTAACATAGCTATTGAAAATGGCAATTTATAGTGAGTTTTCCCATTAAGAATAGTGATTTTCCATATTAATAAAATAGTACGTATTTCATTCCTGATTTTGATCCATGAACATGATCAACTGGTCCTCGCTTGCTAAAAAAACTCCACGATTTCTTCGACGCAATGGCTCGGTACTGGCTCTATTCCCTGTGTTGCTGCTGAGAGTCGGCAATTTCTTGCTTTGTTCAATCCTAGAAATCTCCTAGAAATGCTGGGAAAATCATGGGAAAATCATCTACCATCTGGTTATGACTAACAGTTTGCCATGGAAAATTCCACCATTTTTCAGTTCGGTAAACCATCTATTTCTATGGACCATTAGCCATTTTCCATGGCTATGTTAAATAACCAGAGGGTACATCAATCTACATACCCTCCACTACTCAAACGTGGCTGGGAAATTCCTTCTATTTTAAACGGAGGTTTATAGCTGGGAAAATCGTTGAACTATTGCTGGTGGATTTTCCAGCAAGCCACTCGACTGATTACCAGCAAGGTATGTTCTTCTGCTGCTTTAATTGCTTTTATCCCCATTTGCCTGCTTCAATGCAACCATTTTCTCGTCTTCTTGCAGCAAACCATGGTCAATCTTTCTATCGTCCACAAGAATCCATGAATCCGTCGCTGGTTGGTAGTTTGTTTCCATAGCATTTTTTTTTGGCAAAGAAATACAGGATGGTCCCACTAGCTATCCAGGTTAGGGGATGAAATCTATGTTTTAGTTAGTTAGTACAAGGTGGTGCCCCCCCAGTTATGTTTGTTGGTTTGTAATCCCCATTAACTAGTTCGATATAACCCCTAATCAACCCAACAGTCATTGGACTTATAAACCAACTTAGCTAACTATGGGGCACCACCTTGTACATGTTACCATTGCAAAATATTAAGTCGTACAAGTCGGTATCGTATCTGACTAGTCGCTTGACCTAGATTCATGATAGTCCATCATTTGATCCATTGCCACGTTTGATAATTCATGATAGTCCATTATATCCCATTAATAATCCACCAATAATCGGTTGACTCAGTCCTCTCATTTTCTTGCAGCCCACAGTTATGGCCCTAACAGTTATAAATGGACATATTATAACTTCTATAACTCAGGGTATATCATTATAACACCCAAAAAAATAACTGTTAATCTATGATGAGTTTCCCACTAACTCCATTGAAACCAGGGATTTTCCATGATTTTCCATAGATTTTCCATATGTCCCTATATTTTTCCCCTGTAATCATCCACCAACAGGGGTTTAGCAGCCACTGTTCAACTGTTCCTTGGGCAATCACTGCACCAAAAAAACAAAATCGGGACCTCCAAGGTGCCGCATCACGTCCAGCCAAACCTCCAGCGATACGCGACATGGCGTGCCATGGCTTTCGGAAGACATGGCGTGTCGACATGGCACCAGTTACGGTATCTAAGTTGTAACTATGGTGATGTAAGTGGGATATTCCGATCTTCCAAAAATGTTTGGTGAACAAAAACATACAAACTATGATTATCATTGAAGGATTATCACATTTCTGGTGATTTGTAACTATGGTCCATCACCAGTTATTAGGTATTTCAGTAAAAAGTGATCCTCCAAGTACTATATCTTGTTTCTGTTGGTTGAGAACAGTTTCCCATTCATATCGACTAGTTCAAAATCCCTATTGAACCAGGTAGTATGATTGCCTTTAACCAATCAACCAAGGTATGTTCAATAGCTCACCTGGACCCAACCACCCCCTTGTTCAATATATGTTCAGAATAGATGGTTAAGCTTTGCCCGACTCGTTTTGGGAGGATCACCAACTGCGGCTCAGAACCCAGTTCCACAAGTATTAACATTTATAATGTCATTGTTCTATTCATTGAACCTGTGTCTTTTCCTTCGCCATATTTGATTACCAAAGCGTATACCCTCCCCATTCCTTGAACAAAGTTAGTTACAATCTGAATTTATTAAATATCAAAAGAATGCCTGACTACCAGAGGACATATCTATGAGTATGGAATCACATTTGAATATTTGGACTCTGAAAACTGGGTACCCTAAATCTTCTTGTTAATCCGATGTTTCCTTATTAAAGCGGCGATAAATTGCGGGTACGTCCCCAATTTTCAAACATACCCCCAAAACATATTCATTGGTTACATTACATCCCACTATATTCATGTATTTATATATATATATATGTACTTGTACGATTCATTTTTTTGTGTGTTAAATCACAATTACATGTATCAAAACCAAATTGGTCAAACCATAGATTAGTACTCGCGAAAAATCCACAAATCCCATCATACCTCCGGTATGGTTGTTTTAACTATAGCCCATCATAGCCCTATGTCCGGATAATTGTCGCTTAATTCACCATTTCGTGCTATGAATCCCGTCAAGTTGAATCACCATGTCTTACTGGTTAATTCATCATCTTTCCTGATTAAATCATATTAAATCATCATGTTTACTGATTAGAGCACCATTAAATCACCATTAAATCATCAATTAAATCACAATTTTCCCTATATTTTTCTCACCATTTCTGTATCGAATGTCTGAGCTTTGCCACTGAGTTCAGCTCGGCTGGCATCTCCGCGGCAAGCTGCTGCCTGGTGCGGCAAGGGTCATGTTTGTATAGCAAGCTCCACAGCTATAGCCGTTAACACTTATAAAGTTATAACTGGTTTTAACAAAAACGTGCAAGTGATATGTTTCACCTTATAGTTGGAGATACAATCCCATTTATAGCTGTTGAGGGCCATAACTGTGTTTTTTTAAGCAACCCCCAGAAACATGGGATATAACCGGACAAATGTTGATTAAAAAAACATTATAAATTGCGATTGAAATAATTATATATCCACAAACCCAACAGTTCTTCGAGCTATGGCTACCAACTTTCATATAAATTAGCTATAAAACATTATAAAACCATATATTGTGAAACCAGCATCTTGGCACCAAGCGCAAGCCAATATGAATGAAAGATGCCACCTGTCGCAGCCCAACGCACTCTTTGCAGAAGGGGGGCGCGGGGGCGCATATACCACGGACCCAAAATTGGGGAAGCTGGGCTACTAGTTACTAATTTTAGTAGTGACCCCATTTTTGGGTCCAGAATCCTGTTTTGGAACCACAAAACACATACAGGAGCTATTCAATACGGACAGCAAGTGTGCTCGTGCCGACGCAAGCTGATAGCAGCAGTGATACTGTATATATACATATTGCTCTATAAAATGACTATTAAACATGATGATTGCACCATGAACAAAATAACCGTTTAACCACCAGAAAATGCGATTCAACGATCGGAAATGGAGGTCTAACACGGTCTAACCATGTCTAACATGATGATATAAGGGTCTAAGAGAAACCACAATGGGGCAATTATGTATATATATATATATATACAAAAATGGGTATATAAATTATATATATATATGGGTATAGAAATAAAAACGTATTTCGCTAACCTTAAAATCTAGGCCGGGGATAATTCCCTTATACACCATGATTCCAATGAGATCACAGGTCACGAAAAAAATACCCAAAGATATGTAAGCAGTAATATGACAATGCGGTTGGTGGTATACCTAACCCTCTGAAAAATATGAGTTCGTCAGTTGGGATCATGAAATTCCCAGCTGATTGGGAAAAATAAAAAAGTTCCAAACCACCAACCAGCAATGAGTAGTATTGAGTACAATGAGTGGAATATGTGGGTGACTTCAACATATAATTTTGTTTGATATAACTAACCATTTGGCTTAATCTATATTTAACAATCAATATTCATGATTTAATGGGTGACTCAATTTGCTTGAATGTTTAATGAACTCTCATTGGCATAATGGGGATATCGTGAGATAGTATGGGGATTTAACCATTAACGGGGATTTTTCATGGGATATGAATGGAAGAACCAATACCTGGTTGGTGGTTTCAACCCTTCTGAAAAATATTATATAGTCAGTTGGGGTTATTATTCCAAATATATGGGGAAAAAAACATGCTCCAAACCACCAACCAGATATGATATTTACAAACCACAAGGTGGGGCCACCTTTCGATAGCGGTGTGTTGGAGAAAACTTCCCGAAAAAACATGTTGGGTTTAGGGCGATATATCGAACTAGTTAGTTAGATGGGTTTATAAACCAAGAAACATAAAGTTTTGGGGCCCCACTAGGCAGAGTTTAGTAAACCCCGATTGCAAATTTGTGGAAGGTTTTTATTGTTCCATATCTTTGTTGGGGCTTACTGTCATCCGCAATGTTGGTTAACCATCCACTACGAATGACATATAATGGAATTATAAACAACAATAGATGTACAACTAACAATGTCATGTAGGGATATAATGGAATAATAAAACATAATATAACCAACAAATATCAACAATACAGTTTTGAACTAATATTGATAGTCCACCAATACCCCAGCAGCGTGTACAGTGTACTGAGATACAGGTCATCTAAAGTGGCAGGGCACACACCAGTACGTGTACCACCAATTATTATTGGATTCGACAAACTTCCTTCAACCAAACATGAGTATAGGCAGTATAGGGGTTGATCCAACAAATATGTGCAGCTCCATTTAGTATAGTTCTGTATAGAGTGAGCTGGGCACAGTGTTCCAAACTGCTTCATGCATGACACGTGAAGGCAAGATCTTGCACTACAATGCCCTATATAAGAATGTGGGCAAGGGTCAAAACAGGCTACTGCACCCCCAAATATGGATGTATATTTGTATGTATATATATATCTATATACATAATAATATATATATATATTATCATATTGATAGCAAACCTCAACAAATATAAAATAGTAAAATCTCATAAAAAGATAGTGACAAATCTCGATTGTATCTTTTGGGGACGGTACCCAACGGAAGACCTCGTGAAAAGGCCACAGAAAGAGCTTGGCCTGTACGGAATCGATTCGTGCCGGCCAAGGTATGCACTGGGTGTGTCACAGCGTGTCCACAATCATCATAAATCTGGCTGACTTGGAATGGTTCCACCAACTGAAATGAGGTCATTTTGGGACAATCCTTGTTTCAGGTTAATGATCGTTCCTACTATAAGGTGATTGTTTTTATGAAAATCATACTAATATTATATATATATATATATTTGAGGGCCATTCCCCTTCAAACCAATAATGGTTTCAACTCCGTCATTTAAAGTTTTATGACCTGTGGTCACCAAAAACCAGGGACTTACCCAAACTAGCAACCTCCCAATCCCAAAGGACTTTACATCGATTACTACCTCTGGGTGCCACCCAAGTATATCATTTCCTGACAATTTTTAGTAATGTATCTATGACCACTGAAAAGTTTGGGGGGTGAGACCCAAATGGGGTGAGAAAAAACCCTTTAAGAATATGAGAAAACATTGGAAATTAGGGAAAATAATGGAAGATAATGAAAAAAATGACAACATGAATCCATAAGTTGGGATATCTGAATGAACTCAAATGTCCCATATGCTCCATGGTGCTGGTATATTTACCTACAACACTTGGTGATTTTTAGGATATTGTATTCCAGCACCATGGAGCATATAGGAATATGACTATTCAGTGGCTCAATTTTATTGATGGTCCTTCCAAATCAATCGTCATGGCAACGGGGCTTGTCCACTTGTTCAGCCACAAAATCGGTTGAACTTGCACTGCACTCAAAAAAGATCATTCAATCGTACACATGGTCATTATTCTCCATGTTACCCTGGGGTAAACTAACACAGATGTGGAAAACCAATGGTGTTCGGTTCGGAAAATTATGTACAAATTTGGCGTGGTGGGTTAAAACCACATCTCTTTCTAGACCATACAGGAGGGTTCTCAACGGAAATGTTCATGTTTAGTTTCTGATGTTCTCAGCACTTGTCCAACCCTTTTGATGCCACATGAACAGTGCTCAAAATACTGGGTGGTTGATAGGAACTGCCAGAGTCGATTAGTAGAATCCCCAATGTATGTATACTATGTATATATATAATTATATATATATATACATATGATTATATATATATATATGATTGCATATGTATACATTGACAATCTTAGATACTAAAAAACAAACAATGCTGGTTAGTAGATATTCATATGATTAGCATATTCAAGGATTAGACGACTCGCTTTGCCATTGGTTGACCGTTGGGCCATTGGGACGGCTTCGCCGCGCCTCGGATTGTGAGCTGCTTGCCAGAAACCTGACGCCTCCTGGCTGCGGACAATTTGAAGATAGCGTTCAGTTGCCATAGAAAAGTGGCTGAATTCTATGATTTATGATAGATATAGTCAATGATGTTTATATGATATAACTATAGTCAATGGTGTTTATAAACTATTTTTTTTACTTGGGGGCACCATCCTGCATATTGGTTCATATATGGTAGATATAACTATCGTATTCATGCTTAAAACTGGGGGGCACCATCCTGTGGGCCCCTCAAACATCAGTTGGCCCCACTCACTCCACAAATTCGGTCCGCTATATCTACTGTATACCATGGAAAACAAATACAAGGTGGTGCCCCCCAAGTTATGTTTGTTGGTTTATAATCCCCATTAACTAGTTCGATATAACCCCCTAATCAACCCTAGTTATTGGACGTATTGGCACCAACTTAGCTAATGAACTGGGGCGCCACCTTGCAGGTATTGGAGTGAACTGTTCACCAACTTCGCTATCGATTTTTCGGGGACCCCACCTTGTATCGATTCACTTGAGGCAGTTGAAGTTACTTAAACAAATGGATGTAACAGAATTCAAACCCCCAGAAGCTGGATGACAACCCCTATAATCCCTATAACTGTGGACATATATGGACATATACCTACTTATGACTGGAATTGCACTGCCTAGCAGGAAACAGGTGCTCAAAATCAAAAACCACCACATCTGGCCAATACTGGCCAAAAAATATCAGGAACTAATCCAATGACATGCGATAAGACTATACATCAACAACTTATGGCTCCCCGAAAAAAAAAAATCATAGTGGTGCATTTTGAGGCAACCTATGGTTCTTTAATATTTTTTGGGGGTACCCAATATGAGCAGATCTCATCAACCAAGACGCTGGGATCAATGAGTTGAACAAACAACGAGGCACACGCAACCGGTGACCGTTTTTTCCCACGAAAACTAACATAGCTGTTGAAAATGGCCATAGAAATAGTGAGTTTTCCCATTAAACATGGTGATTTTCCATAGTTTTCTGTATGTTTACCAGAGGGTATCTACTTGAAAAAATAGCAAAACCATCTACTTCTAAACACGTTGATGCTGCTAAGTTTCCAAACTGGCGTCGTTATTCACTATATAGTATATACATAAAATGGTAAAAATATAATATATACATGTATATACATGTATAAACATGAGATTTCATCAAACTGTCTTTAGTATCGATAGTTGTACACCTAGGACATAGGCACTCACTTTACCGATCAACGTGTGCATCCTTTGCAATTACTTAATGTTCATGTTCTTGGTGGTCAACTGCGGGTATATATATATATATATATATATATATTTTTATTATTATTATTATTATATATATATAAATCAGACAACTGTAATATGTATATATATATATATAATTGTGGGGTTATCCGGTCCTTTTATTCAATTGCGGATGTTGCCGGATATAATTCAAGACGGCGTTTATCACTGCACATTGCTACAGCGGCTCAACACCCTTTTACCTCCTCTCTTTCAGACATTTCAAGCCAAGCGACGTTGCAATCGCCTGGTTTTGAACATGAAAATCTTGATCGACCGAAACCAGGGATGCTAATTGCAAACATGTTTTGCACCTTTGTGCAGATACCATCACAACTTGGTTCCTTTTTTGCAGCACTCCAAATCAATGACCTTTTTCTTGTGGTATATTGCAAATCAATTTATACCACGACAAGGCTCATATATCCAAACTTTCAAGGTTCTAATTTGATAGCTTTTCAGGGTTCCAAAATCATACAGGGATTTGACAAAGTCATGCCTAAGTCACTCCTTTCGCTTTCCCCTCGTGTGAACGCAACATCAAGAAGTCATGCCTAAGTCATGCCTTTTGGTCTTCCCCCATTGTGAACGCAAGCGTCAAAATAGCCCTTTCCAAATTGGAACCTTTCACTTTCGCTTCTTTTTTTCCTCCCTGCCCTTGCGATTCAATATTTCTTATTTGCCCACTTTCTTCCCCAAACAGGTTTATCTGTATGGGATTCTCAATCAGAATTCTGTAAATAGATACTGGGTAGCTATGGCCCTCTCACACAGAAAGAGGCCAATGCAGTTTGTAAGTTCTTACTCCTTTGAAAAGGTTGCAGTCCTGGGTCGCATTATTTTGCTTCTGCCTCCGGGCTTGCATTCCTGGCATGCTCTCCGACTACGGTCTGGTTGCTTTGGGCCGCCTGGGTATACAATGTTATACACTTGTCTCCCACTTGTCTCCACTTGTGTCCCACTTGTCTCCTACTCACCTGCATGTCGCGTGATCACTTGGGTTCCTTCCTTCCTTCCTTCCTTCCTTCCTTCCTTCCTTCCTTCCTGCCCCTTCCTTCCTTCGTTTCTCGTTTTGTTTTTTTTGATCCTTGTTTGTTTTTTTTGAGCCCTATTTGTTTTTTTGATCCCTATTTCCCCACCTGCCAGGTGAGGGTTGTTAGTTTTTATCACAGTTGTTCTCCTCCTCCGCCTCCTCCTCCTCATCCTCCACCTCCTTCTCCTCCTCCTCCTTCTCCTCCAGCTTCTCCTCCACCACCTTTGCATCCACTTCCATGTCCACTTCCGCCTTGCCAACTCTTCGCCAACTTCCGCATGCAGTGGGCACTGCTGGACCTCAACTGCCGGCGCGCGATAGGAGTGGGCACCGCTGGACCTCAACCTGGGACCTTCCGAGCTCAGTGAGCACCGCTGGACCTCAGCCTGGGACCTTCCGAGCTCAGTGAGCACCACTGGACCTTAACGGCCAGATAGAATGCCAGAAGATATGCCAGATAGAACGCCAGATAGCATGTCAGATAGAATGCCAGAAGATATGCCAGATAGAACGCGAGATAGAATGTCAGATAGAATGCCAAGAAGATATGCCAGATAAAATGCCAGAAGATATGCCAGATAGAACGAGTTCTGATATGCCAGATAGAATGCCACATGGTATGCCAGATAAAGTGCCAGAATGTTTGCCAGATGGAATGCCAGAAGATTTGCCAGATAGAATGCCAGAAGATTTGCCAGATAGAATGCCAGATAGAATGCCAGAACATATGCCAGAAGATATGCCAGATAGAATGCCAGAAGATATGTCAGATAGAATGCCAGATCGAATGCCAGAAGATATGTCAGATAGAATGCCAGAAGATTTGCCAGTAACAAAACGTATGAATGTCATGGTGGGGATCACTCGAAGTAAAGTAATTGTTTTTTTTTCATCCCTCTCCCACCCAGCAGCACTGGACAGGCATAGACAAGAAACAACGACCAAGCAAAGAGAGAGAGCAACTGCAGCAAACATCCACCAGCAGCACCTGCCCAAAGAAGAGAGCAAGAGGAAGGCAAGAGCACCAACCAAAGATAGCAAAGAACAACCAAAGAAGGGCAGGGAAGGGGAAAGGACCAGGAAATCTAAGCCTGGAAAAACGAGATCAAAAACGAGATCAAAATGAGATGCAAACGAGATCCGAGCCCTGGCAGCAGCAAACTCCCGGAAACTAAAATCGGAAGGTTGAATCACATGAAGGGGAAGCCTACAGGCAAAATATTGCGCACATTGGGCATCGCGCATTGACGCAGCACAAGCAGGCAGAACCCAGCAGCAGCAGGCAGAACCCAGAAGCACAAGGCAGAACCCAGAAGCACAAGGCAGAACCCAGCAGCACAAGGCAGAACCCAGCAGCACAAGGCAGAACCCAGCAGCAGCAGCAGCAGCAGCAGCAGCAGCAGCAGCAGGCAGAACCTAGGAGCAGCAGGCAGAACCCAGAAGCACAAGGCAGAATCAAGCACAAGCAGGCAGGACCCGCCACAAGCGGGCAAAACCAGCACAAGCGTGCAGAACCCAGAACCCAGCAGCAGCAGGCAGCAGCAGGCAGCAGTAGGCAGCAGTAGGCATAGGGGACGGAACCATACAGAACCTAAATATGATAAGTTTCAATGGGCACGCCTCTCACCGAACTATTGACAATGGCACCACCATAAAGATTGCAATCAATACCATACAGGGTTAAGTAGAATCATGTCAACAATACACTGCCCACAGCGATGAAACAGTATTCAAATCAATAACAGCCAGTCAAATAAAGAAAAGAACTATCAAAATCTTAACCAGACACTGCACGCACGCAGGTGTGATACGACTTCAGGTCACTTGGAATGACGGAAGCCTAGTGGTAGTAGTTCAGAAGCAATCCAACAGCAGTTTGGCAGTAGCCAGCGGCAGCAACTGAGCAACAGCCAGCAATTGAGCAGCAGTTTAACAGTAGTTGCTAAATACAATTGAACGTACAGAAGTCACTGATAAGAAAGCAGCTGCAACAAAAAAAGTTTCCCCCCAACTGAACGCAGCAACAAAAACTACATATACCCAAAGCATAACTAGATACCTAAACCCAAGCTGAACGCAAGGAAAAACACAAAAACACTTAAAAACATGGTTGCGCTGTGATCACCAGAGTTTGCTTGCGTTTTCCAAAAAGGCACGACTTCCAGGGAAAGCTTCGACGCAACTAAATATAGACATTTCTTAAAAAAAGGAGCGACTTTGTCGATTGCCTGTAGTGGTGATGATTTTAAAAGCTTCAACGGCAACCCCAGGGTGGGAGGGATTCTAGACACCTCAATCTTGATGGTTTACACCTATGGTGTCTCAATCCAGCCGCCACGTTCTGCCAGAGAGCGTAGCAAGGCTCCTGGCTGCAGAGCGCCGCCGGGGCGTCTGCAGTGCGCGAATCAAACCGTCTGTGTCCCCGGCCCTCAAAAGCTCTTTTAGCTTTCGAGGCCCCCCGCAGGCCCTCGCCAGCAGGGACAGCACGGTCGTTGCCACATCACGCACCGGCCGCTTCTCACCGAAGCGGCTATGCTCCTGAAGCAAACATTTCTGCACAGAAGGCCCATATGCCTGCCCGGCTGCCCGGGACAGGCATAGGTTGGCCTGAGGAAAAAAAACACGCCCTAGCGTTGGGTTTTCCTGCCCCAACCAAGCAGGAATATACAGGAGCGGAGAATGCCCGGGTTCCCGGGTCAAACTCCCAGTCCTGCTGCAGAAGTTGTGCTAGCTGTGCGGTGAGCTTTTGCGAACGCCGCCTGACCCCGCTTCGGTCCAGGCATCTAGCGTCGCCTTCTCGACCGCTGCTGCCTGGCCGAAGATTTTGCTCTCAGGGTCTCTCCACGGAATCAATCGAACAGGAAAGCCAACATTTTGTTCTACCTATGTTGTTCTACACCATTATCCCCAACATCAACATCCTCCTCCTCACCGTTCTCGACTTCATCATCCTCTCTCCCCCTTTCACATCATCATCCTCAACATCATCATCCTCCACTTCCTCTTCCGCGACATTATCCGCCCCCGCCTCATCTAGCGCAACATTATCATGTGGTCATCACCTTCCTCAACACACCCATCCTCAACATCACCATCTTCCTCCTTCTTAACAGCATCCTCCTCCACCTCACCATCCTCAATTTCATCCTCCGCATTATCAACCTCATCCTCATCGTCCTCAATATCATCATCCTGCACATCATTATCTTTCACCTCATCTTCTGCAACATCATCCTCTCGCAACATCATCCCCCTCTGCCACATCTTCCGCAACATTATCATGCTCGACATCATCGTCCGCGACATCCTCATTCTCATCCTAATCATCATTATCAATTAACATCATCATCATTCACATGTTCATACATGCTTACGCAAATATGCCACCTCCGTGCAATCAACTAAAAGGACAAAACATAGCACGTAAACATTAAATATTTCATACATACCTCCAATCATAGCATGACTTCCATTCAGGTTGCGCCTCGACCTTCTTCGGCGCGTCAAGGGCTGCATGGCAGCCGTGCGCTAAGAAGAAGAAAGCCCGAAGGGCGTCGCTGTCGAGGGGCCCCTCATTGTCCCACAACGGCACCGCGGCTTGGTCCTTTATGACCCAGGATAGAAGCGTTGCTATGGGTTATTCAGTTCATGACAACAACAAATATCTTATACTATATATATATATATAAATATTATATTTAAGATGACCGTCTGAATTATATATATATATACATATTATATGTACATGGCTGGATCGTAATGATTCACTAATCTGAACAGTTCGCTGAACTAACCACTGTCATTTGGAGATGAGTTCCGCCTTTACTAACCATACCATCATTCCAGTCACGACGTGAGGTAATTAATGGTAATTATAGTGGTGGTATACCTACCCCTCTGAAAAAATATGAGTTCGTCAGTTGGGATGATGACATTCCCAAGATATGGAAAAATAAAATTCATGTTCCAAACCACCAACCAGTATAGTTCATCCAGATATATTAGCCGCCAACATATGGAACCGCGTTCCTGGCCCATTCACAGCCACCACCCCAGGGAGAAAGTCTGCAAACTCCTCACGAGGACGTCAAAAGAAGGGGATATACTTCGATGGGGGTGCCCCCAGCGATATCTGTTTGTTTGTTTGGTTCACTCCAATAAGTATGGCATATTACAGTATAATACAGTATATAGCAGTGTGCCCACGAACCGACACGAATCGACAAACACGAACCGGAACGAACCGCGGGGTCATGGAACCGGTAAATGAAAACGAACCGCAGGAACCGAACCGCAAATCTGTCGGAACCGAACCGAAAATCATAATTATATAATTTTAATTTGATTTGAAAAACAATGTAAGAATGATTATTTATATCTCTTATACCTTGCCACCCTTCAACAAGCGTTTCGGTCTCAGACATCTTTTTTCTCGAGTCACGAACCCGTAACCCCCCAAGAAACACTTTCCGGGCCAAACATGGCTTTCCGGGGGTTACGGAAAATCAGCACCGCCGAACAGTTTTCGCCTCGAAATTCGTCCTTGTAATGAAAAGATTCCGGAAATACTGTAATCCCCTATACCCATGTAGTATATTCAACAATACGATCCCGTAACCCCCCTAGAAGCACTTTCGGGGCCAAACATAGCTTTCCGGGGGTTATGGAAAATCAGTACAGTCGAACAGTTTAGGCTTCGAAATTCTCTGTTTGAATAGAAAGATTTGGCAAATTTAGTGAATCCCCATACCCATGTCGTATATACTCAACTGTACGATCCCGTAACCCCCCAAGAAGCACTTTCGGGGGCAAACATAGCTTTCCGGGGGTTACGGAAAATCAGTACAGCCGAACAGTTTAGGCTTCGAAATTCTCTGTTTGAATAGAAAGATTTGGCAAATTTAGTGAATCCCCATACCCATGTCGCATACTCAACTGTACGATCCCGTAACCCCCACAAGAAGCACCTTCGAGGGCAAACACAGCTTTCCGGGGGTTACGGAAAATCAGTATATAGCCGAACAGTTTAGGCTTCGAAATTCTCTGTTTGAATAGAAAGATTTGGCAAATTTAGTGAATCTCGAAGCCTAAACTGTTCGGCTGTACTGATTTTCCGTAACCCCCGGAAAGCTATGTTTGGCCCCGAAAGTGCTTCTTGGGGGGTTACGGGATCGTACAGTTGAGTATACGACATGGGTATGGGGATTCACTAAATTTGCCAAATCTTTCTATTCAAACAGAGAATTTCGAAGCCTAAACTGTTGGGCTATATACTGATTTTCCGTAACCCCCGGAAAGCTGTGTTTGCCCTCGAAGGTGCTTCTTGTGGGGGTTACGGGATCGTACAGTTGAGTATACGACATGGGTATGGGGATTCACTAAATTTGCCAAATCTTTCTATTCAAACAGAGAATTTCGAAGCCTAAACTGTTCAGCCGTACTGATTTTCCGTAACCCCCGGAAAGCTATGTTTGCCCCCGAAAGTGCTTCTTGGGGGATTGCGGGATCGTACAGTTGAGTATACGACATGGGTATGGGGATTCACTAAATTTGCCAAATCTTTCTATTCAAACAGAGAATTTCGAAGCCTAAACTGTTCGGCTGCACTGATTTTCCGTAACCCCCGGAAAGCTATGTTTGCCCCCGAAAGTGCTTCTTGGGGGGTTACGGGATCGTACAGTTGTATGCGACATGGGCATGGGGATTCACTAAATTTGCTAAATCTTTCTATTCAAACAGAGAATTTCGAAGCCTAAACTGTTCGGCTGTACTGATTTTTCATAACCCCCGGAAAGCTGTGTTTGCCCCCGAAAGTGCTTCTATTATATAGGGGGGTTACGGGATCGTACAGTTGAGTATACGACATGGGTATGGGGATTCACTAAATTTGCCAAATCTTTCTATTCAAACAGAGAATTTCGAAGCCTAAACTGTTCGGCTGTACTGATTTTCCGTAACCCCCGGAAAGCTATATGTTTGCCCCTGAAAGTGCTTCTAGGGGGGTTACGGGATCGTACATGGGGATTCACTAAATTTGCCAAATCTTTCTATTCAAACAGAGAATTTCGAAGCCTAAACTGTTCGGCTGTACTGATTTTCCGTAACCCCCGGAAAGCTATGTTTGGCCCCGAAAGTGCTTCTTGGGGGGTTGCGGGATCGTACAGTTGAGTATATACGACATGGGTATGGGGATTCACTAAATTTGCCAAATCTTTCTATTCAAACAAAGAATTTCGAAGCCTAAACTGTTCGGCTGTACTGATTTTCCGTAACCCCCGGAAAGCTATGTTTGCCCCCGAAAGTGCTTCTTGGGGGGGTACGGGATCGTACAGTTGAGTATACGACATGGGTATGGGGATTCACTAAATTTGCCAAATCTTTCTATTCAAACAGAGAATTTCGAAGCCTAACTGTTCGGCTGTACTGATTTTCCGTAACCCCCGGAAAGCTATGTTTGGCCCCGAAAGTGCTTCTTGGGGGGTTACGGGATCGTACAGTGTATACGACATGGGGGATTCACTAAATTTGCCAAATCTTTCTATTCAAACAGAGAATTTCGAAGCCTAAACTGTTCGGCTGTACTGATTTTCCGTAACCCCCGGAAAGCTATGTTTGCCACCGAAAGTGCTTCTAGGGGGGTTACGGGATCGTACAGTTGAGTATACGACATGGGTATGGGGAATCACTAAATTTGCCAAATCTTTCTATTCAAACAGAGAATTTCGAAGCCTAAACTGTTCGGCTGTACTGATTTTCCGTAACCCCCGGAAAGCTATGTTTGCCCCCGAAAGTGCTTCTAGGGGGGTTACGGGATCGTACAGTTGAGTATACGACATGGGTATGGGGATTCACTAAATTTGCCAAATCGTTCTATTCAAACAGAGAATTTCGAAGCCTAATCTGTTCGGCTGCACTGATTTTCCGTAACCCCCGGAAAGCAATGTTTGGCCCCGAAAGTGCTTCTTGGGGGTTTACGGGATCGTACAGTTGAGTATACGACATGGGTATGGGGATTCACTAAATTTGCCAAATCTTTCTATTCAAACAGAGAATTTCGAAGCCTAAACTGTTGGGCTGTATTGATTTTCCGTAACCCCCGGAAAGCTATGTTTGGCCCCGAAAGTGCTTCTTGGGGGGTTGTGGGATTGTACAGTTGAGTATACGATATGGGTATGGGGATTCACTAATAATTTGCCAAATCTTTCTATTTGAACAGAGAATTTCGAAGCCTAAACTGTTCGGCTGTACTGATTTTCCGTAACCCCCGGAAAGCTATGTTTGCCCCCGAAAGTGCTTCTTGGGGGGTTACGGGATCGTACAGTTGAGTATACGACATGGGTATGGGGACTAAATTTGCCAAATCTTTCTATTCAAACAGAGAATTTCGAAGCCTAAACTGTTCGGCTGTACTGATTTTCCGTAACCCCCGGAAAGCTATGTTTGGCCCCGAAAGTGCTTCTAGGGGGGTTACGGGATCGTACAGTTGAGTATACGACATGGGTATGGGGATTCACTAAATTTGCCAAATCTTTCTATTCAAACAGAGAATTTCGAAGCCTAAACTGTTCGGCTGCGCTGATTTTCCGTAACCCCCGGAAAGCTATGTTTGCCCCCGAAAGTGCTTCTAGGGGGTTACGGGATCGTACAGTTGAGTATACGACATGGGTATGGGGATTCACTAATAATTTGCCAAATCTTTCTATTCGTTAACAGAGAATTTCGAAGCTAAAGCTGTTCCGCTGTGCTCATTTTCCGTAACCCCCGGAAAGCTTTGTTTGCCCCCGAAAATGCTTCTTGGGGGGTTATGGGATCGTACAGT
>CAMXCT020003828.1:47500-52838 GCA_947184155.2 Cladocopium goreaui
TATGTATGTATGTGTGTATGTGTGTATGTGTGTATGTGTGTATGTGTATATGTGTGTATGTGTGTATGTGTGTGTATGTGTGTATGTATGTATGTATGTATGTATGTATGTATGTATGTGTGTATGTATGTATGTATGTATGTATGTAGGTATGTATGTATGCATGTATGCATGTATGTATGTATGTAACTATATATCTATGTGTCTATGTATCCATGTATCTATGTATGTATGTATCTATGTATGTATGTATGTATATGTATATGTATATAAATATATATATATATGTATATATATATGTATATATATATGTGTATATACATATATATATATATATGTATGTATGTGTAAATGTATTTATATATATATATATATTGAGACCCACTATCAGGAACTGATTTTGAGGAACTGATACGGTACAGTTCCAGCAGTTTCTCAGCACCAGGTCCTGGAGCTTCAGCGGTCCATTCCGTCCATCACCTGCCAACCAAAATCTGCAATGACTGGTTTCAATGGGTTGATTTATGGTTATGGTTGACTTGTAGTCCCCAAACAATAGAAAACGCTATTAACCCTACTATAATTTGGGGATATTTTTTGGGGGGAATCTTAATTCCACATAAAGATTTACTTTTCTATTTGTTTGAGTAAATACTTGCAGCTGAAACCAAGTGAAACCAATGTTTTTAGCCCCTCATGTAGGGGTTTCCAGCAAAATTTCAACCATTTCTAGGTCGAAATCAACAACAATCCCTCCAAAATATTCAAAGACGGATTTGACTACTTATTATACGGCCTTTCAACATGCTTGGTGCGATCAATCTGCCTAAAACATCTTGGTCATTGGGATCATCTTCAATAGGGTTGCAAAATACCTAGTATGCTTATATATATACACACACGCATATATACATATATATATATATACATATTGGCTACTAATCCGGAGAAATTTTGGGCCAAAGGCGTTGTTATGCTGCAATCACACAATACCCCAAAATGCATGATAAAAATACCATACACCACCTAAAAGAATGGATAACCTAAAAAACAAGACAACAATAGTCCAAACATGGATAAACAAGTAACAGTACCCCCGACAGTTGCAAACAAAAAATATGCACCAACCATTGTTCATCAACAAAAAACACACCAAACAACAATAAACATTCATAGCAATACAAACAAGACCAATAACAATATCCCCTTACTACATGGATAATAAACAAAAACAAACACAATCGAAAAAGAAAAAGAAAAGTAACCAACAAATGGTGAATTCCAGGAAAATACTACCTTCGAAATGGTTAGTCAAAAACCATATGTCAAAGCAGAAAACATTGTTACTCAAAAACATCACTCCCCCCCAAAAAAAAGAACAACGCAATAATATTAAGCATATTCCATCATCATGTTCTCAAGGGAACATCTTTAGGAAATTCACTATTTGTGGGCTGAAACCAGCCAATTTCAAGCGTATGTTTCCCCTGAAAGCAATCCATCAAATTGATTTCTTGACACTTCAGATCCAATTTTTGTCATTTTTTTCTGCAAAGTCCGATGAACTTGATAGTTAAGATCCAATGTTGAATGGTGTTGAATGGTTCTCCCCCATTCTTTTCACCCCAATTCCCAGGATATCAATTATCCAGATAAATTATAGTAATTCACTGAAACTTGCGACCATATTGGGACAATTCCCCTTACTAACCAGTATTCCAGTGAGGGAGAACAGTGAGGTCGTTATAATTTACCCAGGTATGATGAAATACATTCAGGTGCCTTACAAGTGGCTTAGCTATGGTTTATGGTAGATATAACTATATAACTATAGTATTTGTTGGGATTATAATGGTTTATAAACCAACAAACATCACTGGGGGGGGGGCCAATTCCCAGGATATCAGAATTATTCAATGGGAATTTCAGGATCCTAAAATGGAGCTACGTTAGTACCATAAAAAGACCATATTTCGTGGGGATATTCTAGGCCTTGTTTATGGTAAGTATCTCCAATAAATCAGTTCCTGAAATGGCCATTGAATATTCCCAATACTGGATATCATTGGTACGCAAGTAACAGTCCCAATACATCTAAATACACATATTCTAATTCCAATAATCATATTCCCAATAATAATATTGCTGGAATTTCCACTATATCAGCCAGTATCTATATCATAGCCATAGTAATACTTTCACCATTAAAAAAAAACATGATATATCAACCATTACATATCGAGGCATCCCGAAACTCGCCTCGAGCCAAGTAGTTGGTGAAAGCACTGCTGAACATCATGGAGCCTGACGCCAAAAAAAACCATGCGATGACGCCACGAAACGAACCACAGCTTGGTGAGTAATCAAATAATGATCATATATATATAAATAAGATATATACATAATATATAATATACATATAATATATGTCTATACATAATGTAAATAGATATATATAATAATATATATATATATATATACATTTATGTATGCATTGTAGCGAAAGAACGTTTAAAACATATTATGTATGTATGTATGTATATATATATATCATTAAATCTTATATAAGCCCATCTTCGTTGATTTCCTCATTTGTCATTGTAGCCTATTATAGTATCCGATGGAATCCAACATCAATAACACAATTGCTGATCAAATATATGGCTATCAACATTGATAAAAATGAGCCAAAACAATGCTAAGATGAGCATAAACACAAACTGTTATATTGCCATTCATTTGTCTAACTGGATTATGGTATCATAATATTGGTACTAATTACCATGTGAACTAAAAAAATATGTCAATTTGAACTAATATATTAATATTCTATTGCCTTTCAAATCATTGTTCGTATGAGTAATACGTATAGATATGACTTCATATTATACAGTGCTATAGACATTAAACACTATTTATGAATTTAACTTTGTTACTTCATATTTCAATGGAGCAACTGAGCATTGTTCAAAATCCCTCTATAATCTCTCTATCATTCCAATTCCAATATACTGGTTGCTTAAGAACGGGATTCCCCTATCGGATTAGTATAATCCAAAATATATTGGGTACAACGTTGGGCCCTAAAATTGCGAAGTTGGTTTAGTTCACTCCAATTTTATACCATGGTTTATGCTACATATAACGAACTAGTAATCATGTTTTTTCACCAAAACCAACAAACATTTCACGGAAGATTAAACATTACACAATTGTTCTTGGTTGAATCCTACCCTCTGGAAATTTAACGTAGCAATTTGAAAATGGCCATCAAAAGTTCGTTGATTTACCCAGCTATAAGGCTATAAGATGGTAATTTTCCAGTTCGCAAACTGTAAACGTTTACCAGAGGCTAAGATTTATGGTGAGTCAAAACCATGGCTAATTAATGGATTTGAATTTAATAAAAAGGTACCCTCTGGTAATTTCTTACAGTCTGCTATTGAAAATGAACCATTTAGTTCGTTGATTTACCGACATTACCCTCTGGTAAACTAACATAGCTATGGAAAATGACAATTTTTAATGGGAAAATCCACTATCAATGGTCCATTTTCAATAGCTATGTTAAATTGCCAGAGGGTATAGGAAATGTCATAGGTTTTGACCCATCCCCATATGGTGGTGAAACCATGGCTTCAATCACCAGGACCTCCTCTCGACGTCGAGCTCGTCGAGCCGGACGTCTCCGCAAAGACCTCCGGGTTTTGACCCATTTCTTCGGCCAAACGTGGTGTGAATGTTGGTTGAGTTTCACTGCATGAACATATTTTCGTTTTATAATGTTATATATACAATATATATATATACCATATACCATCATATAGTGATTGACTATAGTGTAATATCTACCATCATATAGTGATCTTGAAATGAACTAAACCAACAAACACCTATCGAACGGGGGCCCCTTTTTGTTCCAAGCATGATTGTTCCGATTTTCTCGGGCTGGGGATGGGTCAAAGATGGGCAAACTGAAGGGAAATTCATGGGATGATGGAAATTAAAGACTTTTGATATTGTGATTCCATGGTGTTTTTGTTGAACCCTCTGGTAAATTAACAGTTTGCTACGGAACATCACCATTTTTCATAGGTAAATCAACTATTTTTTTTGACCATTTCCAATAGCTACGTTAAATTACCAGAGGGTAACCAGCAAAAATGTAGGATCAAACCATTTTGTAGGGTATACAGGGCATAATGAGAATGTAATGGAGATACAAAGGGCAATATTATGGGCAATACCTTTCGGGACTCAAACATGGCTGGCGGGGAAAATCCTCAAACTACAGCTGGGGGATTCCCAGCATGGAGCTGATTACCGGCGGATAATGAGGATATTTTGGGAGATCATATGAGGATATCATGGGGATATGAAGGACTGCAGATTCTCTTCATTTACACCTTTGTTGTTTCAAACGGCCTTTTGTTTTTGTAAAACTTGCCTTCAACATGATTGAAACCATTGATTTTTCAACTTGTTTTTGTTTTTAAGTCTTAACAGGTCTTAACCAGCTAGTTTGGCTGGGCTGTGAAAAATGTCACTCACACCCATCTGCGGGTGCCTGAAAAAATGGTGCGAAAGCACCACCATACCGTTGTTTTTGAATGTTGTTTGACACGGTTTAAAGCATCACATGTTTCACTGAAAACCATAATTTCACCCACTAAACTTCGAATTGTGAGGTAAGTTACGTTATATTTGTTGACAAACCATCTGAGCGCCCATGGGCTTTCACTTTGGGCTATGTTCCTGCTTGTCTGGTGGAACTGATATTATTCATCATCGAAATAGAATCCCATAAATCGCAAGCTGTTCATTTAAATAGAAATCCCATAAATTTGAAGATTCCATAAATGGGATATATATAATATATATATATATGGGATTTATCAATGAACATAATATGTCAAGATTTACAATTCCATAAAAAGAGATTCGTGAGGATTGATTGAAGAGTTGGGAACATATTGTTGCTATATAGTGAAACCCATATGCTCCATGGTGCGGGTATATAAAAACTTTCAAAACTAGGTGATTTTTGGGGCCAAATGTTGGTACATATTCCAGCACCATGGTTCGCATATGGGAAACAACATTAACATGGCAATCAGCGCAATCAGTTGTTGTTAAATACAGATTTATGTTTGGGGAGACTGTCCACCTTTGTTCTGGTTGGTGGTTGAGCCCTACCCCTCTGAAAAATATGAGTTCGTCAATGGGAAGGATTATCCCATCTATTATGGAAAATAAAACATGTTTGAAACCACCAACCAGGTCTTCACAATGTGGTGCCCCTCAGTTATAAGTTGGTTTATAAACCCCATTAACTATA
>CAMXCT020003829.1:0-52801 GCA_947184155.2 Cladocopium goreaui
TTCCCTTTGACACCCCCCATGCCCGTGGTATTCTTCGAACCACGGACACGAGAGAGGGAACTTTGAATTAAATTGGTTTCTGCTACTTGAATTACGCCTTTGTACATAAAACGTGCCATTCGGCTCCCCCTTCCCCACATACCCGTCGGGAATAATGGTTCAGGGTTCGCCTACTCTCTGGCTGTCGATGCTTCGGCGCGTCCTCAAGCTGTACAACGCGAATTGTTGCTAGCTAACATCTACTTTTCTACGTTGGCTAGGCATGCCACTCACCCGTCGGGAGAAATGGATCGCTTCGCTACTAAAGATTTACAATGCTAACTAACGAATTCACGTGCACAGTGCAGAATTCGTGCAGATTGGGAATATCAAAAATCTTGAACCTAAGCGAATTAGTCTACTGCCTCGCTCAGAGTCCACTCAGTTGATCCTTTCCTGATCATCTGTTCACAAAGACGATACACATCTCATATTCCAGTGATCATTTTACGGATCGAAGTAATTGGTTTACTGCTCACGGCGGACTTTCTTCCATTGAGGTGCTGTTGGAGTTCTCTCCCATCCTGCCGCACGTTTCGGAGCAGCTTTCGGCGATGAAGGCTTTGCAGGCGGTGCCTTTGATGGTTCATGGGATTTCGGCATAGCCTTGCCCTTTGGTGCACTAGCCGATGAGGATGATGCAGAACCAGTGCCTTCAGGTGCCTGTGAAGGTTGCGCAGTTGGTTTAGCAAACTTAGAAGCTGCAGTATGTCCAACCGCTTTGAATACTTCACTCACCACTTCGTCGCCAAGGGTTGGAGCCATCTTCGCTTTCATTTCGGTCTTTCCCCTCTGCGCCTCGGCTTCGGCCAGCTGAATAGCATAAGCCATCTTGCTGACAAAGTTTTGAGGTAAAGGAATGCCACATTGTTGGGCTGCAAAGAGCAGTTCTACTCTCTGTTCTTTCTCCCTCAGGCTCAGATATACCGAGAAGGCTGGGAGTTCGATGCAGTTGGGGAAGCCGTGGCTCCTGGAGCGAAAGAAGGTGTATGACTCGTGCTCCGGAAAGGTTCCTTTGAGCAGTCGTCGAAGGAAATTGCTGATGGTTACTCGCATCTCCTGTTTCCCTTGGGCATCAGCCTGCATTCGGTTCATTGGCATGAGAAAGCCTAATGACTCAGGAGTGTACCCAGCACGTACCAGAAATTCCATCATCTTTTCATAGATCTCTAAAGTCTTGATGACAGGCATCATCATGTTTCTTGGTCGCCCTGAGTATAACTTCTCTCCTTCTGACCATGAATTCCTCTTCCCTTTCTGCTGAAAGAGTTCATCCAATTCCAGCTCCGTCGGTCGCTTGAGGTTGCCATCCTGGTCTTCTCCTGTATAAGGACAGAAGTCGTCCAGGTCCAGCCGGACTCGCTTGGTTTCCGTCATCATCTCATAGTACTCCTCTGGGGTCAGAGTGACTCTCTGTTTGTAGTAGAGCCTGAACATTGTGATGACCTTTGACATGACAGCATTGTCATACAAGTGAGCCGCGGCCTCGGAGACATCGTTGTTGATAAGTCCGTCTTCTGGCATACCCTTGCTGCCGCTCTCGAGGTTCTTGGTCCATGCTGGAAGCTTGGTAGAGGATTCATCTTCAGGTTCGACTTCCATTTCATCGTCGTCTTCTTCAACGATTTCGTCGTCTTCCTGTTGGGCTTCCTCCTCCTGATCCATTTCTTCATCATCGCCTTCGTTGTAGTCGACCTCGTCGGGATTGAAGCCATAGTCGTTGGATTCGGATACGTTTTCTTGTGCTTGATGGACCGTATTCTTGAACAACGACTCTTCTTGTCGACGAACCTCTTCATCGATCTCTTTCTTCGTGGCCTCATCTTCATCGTCTTCAGGAGCTTGTAGCCGATAGGGACGGATTCCACAACTTTCCAGTTCCGTCCAGCAAACTAGACACACCGCTAGTTTTGTCGGCGTCTCATTGAGACAGTGAGGACAATGGCGGCAACCTGATGTTTGCACCCTTTTGCGTTCGACTATGTAGTCAATCAGCTTGATGCGAGCCAGGTACTGTTCTTGTCCGCCAGGCTTGATGAGGTCGTTCTTGAATTGGTTGACGATGTTCATGGCATCCATTGCGGTTTCGTCAAACGGTTGATCTTCGGCGTCGATGCATTGACTTGCAACCCTCAAGCTGGACTCCTTGGTGGCTACCGTTCTTGATTTGACAGTTCCAGACCGGACTACCTGGTCGTCGCCCGACGGGACGAACAACCGGAGCCATGTCTTATTGTTTTGGTCCTTTGGGTCCTGAATCCATCCTCCTTTGATTGCCGAGAACGGGATGATCTTTGGTGAGACGATCTGTCCCGAGTCAGTCAGTCGACCGCCATATTCCACCATCAAGGTCTCGGTCGGGATGAACAAGCAAATGTAGTCCCCCTTTCGCGTATCAACGCTCTTCGTGATAGTCCATGATCTGTGATCCCACGGCACGTACGGATTGAAGAACGTGAACATCCGATGACCTTCTCCAAGACCTCCTGGAATTAATCCCTGCCTCCAAATGCTTCGAAGGTTGGTCTTCTTGGTGATGTGGAAACAAACCGGTAACGACAAAATGGTGTTGGGCGCGATTGGATGTGAAAGTAATGAGGACAGCAATGAGACGTCGTCCCTCGAAGATCCTTCCTTGTGCCCCGTAGGAGCACGGACCGCCACAGGGTAGAGCAGTAGACCTTCATCAGGAATGTTCGTGTTCGCATCGACTTTGTTGTCAATGCACGTCAGGCTGGTGCGCTCGATGTCCTTGTTGATACCAAATGCCAACACTTGTTCACGAACACGACGTCCATACCGGGCACAGTGGAACATAATCTTGAATAGCAACGTCATGCGGTAGTTTGCCTCATCGACATTCCATGCACTCTGATCATTTGCTCTTTCTTTTGGAGCAAGGAATACATGTGGCCAGCGTGCGTACTCGTGCCTCCAGATGGACTCACATTTGAGCACCTCCTCGATGGGCACCCAGCCGGCGTCATCACATGACAGACTCTGTTGTTCTGATACCTTCCCCACGTTGTGCCGCAGGATCCTGTTTAGTGATGTACTCACCTTGTCCTCGTAGGTATTGAGTCGGTTGCCAGTCTCGAATCGGTAGTTGGCCGCATACTCTACACCGCCAAAGTAAGAGCAGTTGAAGAAATGGGTCCCCGTGGTCGGGATGATTTTCAAGAAACCATCTTGCGGCGCCTCGACTCTCTTGTAGAAGGGCTTCCTGATGTTGTTATCAGAGTAGCTTGCCATAAAGTCTGGCACTGACCAAGAGTCACCTCCTCCTCTGACAATAGCGTCTCTGACCACTTCGTTGAGGTCAACAATGTTCTGTGGTCCTAGCTTTGTCACATCACGTCCTTCTATGCAGAATCTGCCATACTCATCGAGGTCACCAACTTCAGACATAGTTCTGATGCTGTCGTACCATTGGTGTTCACCAAACCTCGATTTTGTGGGTTCATCCGTTTGCCCCGACCCATCAGTAGCACCTGAACCGTCCTTCTTGTGCTCAGGAGGCTCCATATCGACGTCATCAGATGTAGGACTATCAGCCTCGAGCGACGCTCGGACGGCCTTTAGCACTTTTCTGACTTCATCTCTCTTCTCATGTTCACATTCAAGATGGCCATGTTGGGTGCTACCACAATACAAGCACACGTTGACATCCTCAGAGACGGTGAATAGTTTTCCCAACGCATCCAAAAGTTGTTGTTTCCCGGAATTCTCTGAGTCCCTGACCACATCGGTGGGGTCGTTCGCTGGCTCATCAGCTTCCTCCTCCCCAGGGTGAGCCGACGACTCGTCACCTGGCTTGGCATCGGCATCAGTGCCCATGCTGGCGTCACCCCCTGTGATGTTGTTCTTCCTGCGATAATGAGAGAATACCTGATCCTTCTCCCAGTCCGTGAGGCAGCAGAAATTGGCCAGCGAATCATATCCGGGGATTGCGTGGATGAGCTTCATGACCCTTTCGGCTTCTGCAGTTTGCAGTGTGCAGTCGAAGGATCCCCGTCTCTTGTCATTGATGGTGCTCGAGGTTCGGGAGGTCGATGTAAATTGAGCCAGTGCCTTTTCCAATCCATTGAGATACTCAGCTGGATCAACACTAGCATTGAAAACATCTACGACTCCCTTGGCCATATTGGCCACGTCCAAGACACCAAGCCAGAACTCGATGATATCTCCAGTTTTCTCGGCAGATGCACGGGAGAATCCAAAAATCTCGTTCCTCTCCTTCACCTCGGGAACGGCAACCTTCTCGAAGAAGTCTTTGTATGCGACATTTCCGCAATCCTTTGTGACTCTATAGATCAAAAGCCACTTCTTTGCAACATCATCGAAAACTCTTTCTCGATATATGCTGAATTGCTTGCCGCGTCCGTTCCGGAAAATTTCCAGAGCTTGCCTCTTCGAAATTCTGACTCCTCCCATGTGAGATAGAGATTTCATCAAGTGCTCCCCATACGCCAACGATGCATTTGAAATCAACGAAGACGCAGTAAATGTGAGCCATGTTTGGAATCCTTGATTGATGTCAACAATGTCAACACCAAGATCCTCGAATGCAACCTTCAACCTAGCTGCAAGGAGTATTACGGACTTCCTGGCCTCCAATGTGGGAGATGAACGCTTGTAATGGTCCTGGGTGTTGGCGGAGCAATTAATGCAATGGGTTGGTCTCGACTGGCACGTCTCGACCTCATCCATCGTCTCTGCGCCTCTACAGCTTCCGCACAGGATGTCTTCGTTCTCCTTGTCAATGGTGAACCACATGCATCGATCGGAAACCACTGGTTCCAGCTCATGGGTGCCGACCACCGGTTCGACCCAACTGGTCTTGAACCTTTTGTCTTTGGTGAATCTGTTCACGGCGGTTCCAGGGCCTCGCTGGAAGATTGTGGTGTCGTCAGTTGCATAATCACCAGGGGTCATTTCGCCACCTGCGATCTTGAACGCCTCAGTTGGTCCGGTCATATCCTCCAGAACTTTGGCGATGATGCCCGATTCGTCAGGTTTGAACGCTCCCTCATTGAGAACTGATACATGTTCCCTGTTCGTGGCACACATGAGGAAGACCCTTTGGCGAAATAGATTCTTCTCGATGACAGACCAAATTGCCGTCTTTCCCAAAGTCCCCTTCTTTGTTGTACTCAAAATCGAATACTGTTTTCCGAATTGCGAGTACATTGACCGCCACATCCTCTGATCCGATGTTACCAAGATCCCTTGGAGCCTCATCTTCTCAATCAGCTCCTCTGCGATCCTGGACGTAACAGAGTCCACTCCGTTGAACATGGAGTCATTGTTGATGGCGACCATCAGAGGTCTGGACGTAACTTGATCAAGATCGAGAACCCCTTTGACAAACTTATTCTTGAAGTCGTTTTCAAGCATGACACAATGGGGTGGTTTTTGTGCATGTAGGAACTGCAATGACAACCAAAGGTGCACAGTTATCAAACCATCGTCGACGGTATCCGTGCTGAGGTACTGCTTGACTTTGTCAAGGGTGTCGAGGAATTGCTGAAGGGGTCGTTCTGCTTCAGAATCATGGATCTTGAACACCTCGACACTTTCCCATCCCATGTCAGCTAATCCCATTTGGATGCCATGCGTCCCACTTTGGGTCCCCACGCGGAACATCAGGTCGGTGATGAGGATGGTTGTTCCAGCCCTGAAATCACCTGCCAACATGTCATGATCTCTTGGACCGCTTGGTGCATCGATGATCCTGCAAGCAAGTGGGTTGGTGATCATCTTCTTGATGCGGCCAAGGTCAGATTGGTTGGCAACATTCACGTCGTGATGCCCTAGCATCATGAGCATTCCTGCAGTCGACAAATAGCACCCTGTCCGCGTCAGCATGTACTTGCGGACAACGTGGCTGTAGCACCTCAGCCAGTCTTTCTCGGAGATGGTAGACGCGGTGTCCTCCGTCACGACTGCCGGATTGCAGATTCCGAAGACCATGCAAGCATATGCGGTCACTCTCCTCAAGTATTGTGCCCAAGGTGCTGAACCTGAAGTGCTGGCAGCTTGAGCTGCTGGGCCTTGGACGATTGATAGAAGAAAGTGATTATGCTCGTCCATCCATGCTGAGGTGATGAACTCGGAGTTCCTTTGATCGGGCATTGATGAAGTTCTGAAAAGATATCCATTCGGTACCCGAGGAATCACCCAGTCCTTTCTTGCAGGAGGTGTAGATGGCCTTGCCTTCGATGGTGGAGCTTTTGGTGGTGGTGCACTCCCAGCTGCAGAGCTGTAACCATCGTGTCCACCGGCGGTGGAACTACTAGGCCCAGTCTGTTGTTGTTGCTGTTGTGCCCGCTGTGCATCGGCTTCCCTCTGTTGCTTGTCATTCATCATTCTGATAGGTGAAGGATCCCAACCTGGATGATCCGGTTGACTTGGAGGGTTTCTGCCGTCTCTCGGCATCAGCGGGATGTCCCAGCCATCAATGTGGGAGACCTCTGTGGCTCCTTGGCCCATCTGTGTGGTGGCAGTGGTCGTCACATAGTCGCGGATACAGGAAAATGTCCTGTTCCGTTTCTCCACCTCCTCAAACATGCCCTGGTCGGCCCTCTCAATGTTGTAGCCCCCCAACTCCCATAGGTCGTCGCGGAGGTCAATGGCCTGTTTCATTCTGACCAGATCAGCCTTGATGATCCCGCTCAGGTGTGACATTGATTTGAAGTTTTCCAATTTTGTCATCCACTCATGTAGCATTTTGGAGATCATGAGAATGGTTTGCAAATGGACAACAGCTGCCGTCCGTTCCAAGCTGAGATCATAACTCATTGACATCCAGTCTTCCAGGACATTCTGGACGATGATGGTTTTACCCTGGCTGCTGGTCGCTCTGGCATTGTGACGTCGGAGTGCATAGCCGAGGCTGTAGCTCTCCTCGTACATGATGTTGACCAGATATTGGATGCGGTTTTCAACTTCATATGGTTCAGGTTCTTCTCTCCGCATCACTTCAAACGACCACTTCTCCCATTTTCGACGTGCAATTTCCTCGAAGTTTGTCCTCTTTCGGATTTGGTAGCAAGGACTCCCATACGGAGGATACGTCTGGTTCAATGATCCGAGGTTTGCTGGGCTAGTATTTGCGATCTTGTCGCGCAAATCTCTGACTGTGATCTCCTTGTTGATCATACTGTTTTGCCCAGTATAGTGGTCTTTGAGGGTATCCCATAGTTCATCTATTCTGATTGCACACTCGAAGGTGCACAACATCTGCATGATGCTTTTCTCATCTGGATTTCTAGCGGCTCCTTCCACCAATTTCGATAGTCGGGCCCCTTTGTCAATGAAGCTGATGGCAGACATCTTCAACTCATTCTCGTTGGTCACTTTTGATAACATTTTCATGAGCAACCTGATTGCATGAGTTACGAACGCCCTGCCACTTCTATCCATGACAAAAGCTAAGGCCACAACGACAGGAGGAGAAATCTTCACTCGATCCAACCATTCGTCGAGGTCCTTGTCCTTGTAACCCCTGAAGTTTGCCTCCTCATAGGTTGAGAATGGAGCAGGAAGGTTGTGCTCTTGTTTCTTCTCCTGGATGAGGGACAAAGTTGATTTCAGCAAACTAATGCCTTTGGCCGCTGAAGGGATCACAAGGTCAGTTCCAGCCATTGCGAAGACCGAAGTGAGGTATGCGGAATCCGGATCCGTCAAGGCGCACCAACGACGCAGGTAGCAGCCCGACTTCACCTTCAATCCACCTCTAACGGGATCCGGATCCGCTAATATTGATCCACGACGTGGATACAACCTCAGCTTCACCTTCACACCGCCTCGTTGGGTGATGAAGTTAATGAATAGTTGTTCATTGATGGTCTTCACGTTGGTGTTGCATTCATAGTCATTTATGATGACACATGCACATGACTTCGACTTATAGTAATCTTCCTCTTCCATAACCTTTGGTCGAAATCTCTTCCCATAAACGTTGTTAATCAACATTTGATTGGTGACACCTCGAAGGATAGCTCTGACAATCTTCTCGGTATATAATTGTGTTGCACGTGTTTCTCTGCCCGCACATTGACCGTGAGTGTGTGAGCCATCACATTTCACATGCAAGTCAAAGAACTCAACCCCCCATGATACGATCCTCCACGGTTTCTTGATTGCGGTCCCAACATCTTTGAATTGTGACTTCAAACCATACATGCATCCATCAAAGTCATGCACAGTCGATTGGGTCCCATTGATCAGAAACTTCATTCTCTCATCATTCCAATAGTCGCATCCCCGAGGTAGTTCCAACAATGCCATTGCATGCAAAACATGTACACGTTGCAGACACAATGTGAACTCTTCCCATAGCTCCCAATATAGAAGTGCTTTCATTCTGATGTTGTGCGCTGTGACCTCACTCACATTTTTGTTTAACCGATTCCACGGTGAACCACCGGTGCAAGGTCCCGCAAAGAACACGCAGTCACTAGGACCCCTGATGCAACGTCTCCATTTTGCCCTTCCGTAGTTGGACATGAGGTTGTCATCTTCGGTAATCGTGACCACATGCATCATCTTAAACCGACTCTGTTTGTGAATCTTTGTAATGATGCTTTGCGTTTCGGCACACATGAGGAGCAAGCATGGGGTATCATCCTTCATCTCATAGACGTTGAGAGATATGGTAACGTCATTGAGTATTTTCCCGAGAAAATCAGCATAGGACTGCTTGAAGTGATACGTCAGAATCTTCCCATTCTTTCGATGTAGATTCATCTGAATATCCCAATCATTTTGTTTTCTGGTCTCATGCTTCAACTTGTAATGATGGGCTATAAACATGTCATCCAACGGAATGATTTTCATGTTCCCATCAAGGATACAGGTGACCACAGTGTCCTGGCACGATGCCCTGTCCTCCACGTCAGACCCGCTGTCCATCACATCTTTGATGTCTGCATTGGATATGATCTTGAAGGTAGTGGTCCCTGTCCAAAATTCATTTCTCTTATTGGTCTTCTCGATGTTATTCCCCACCAATCTCCATGAGTCGTGGATCAATCTCCCACTTGACTGAAACACTTGGTTGGTTTCCCGTTCATCTCTAAACCGTCTCAGCTTACATGGCAGAAAGTCAGCCTCTTTGGGGGTAAACATCTTTCTTCTTGGTATTTTGTGCACTCTCATCAATGTTGTTTCATCCTTCCATATCCATTCATCTTGATCACGTTCATTTTTGGATATTTTCTTTCCCTTTCTTGATGACGTTGATGGGTTATAGGCTTTGTCTTTTGACACCCTACCAGCAATCACATCACCACCAGCGAATACAATTCGTTGTCGATTGGGATCTTTGTTTTCTGTGGGATATGGATCATCATCGGGGTCCCCCGTCGGAGGAAATCCCATTGGAAGACTACCCCATCCAGAACTCCCCCCATGAACAACTCGAAGGAGCGTGTTGATCACCCGAGCAGTACCACACGGAGCTGCATGAATGGTTGTGGGTTCATTTCCATGGGATTGATGACAAAATAGTTGACCTACTCCCACAGTTAACTGAGGATACTTCAGGACGTGAGTCTGACGAGTCGGCACCGCAGCAGCATGGAGCCCTTGTCGTGCTGTTGACGCCAGGTGTCCCGGTGAGACAACACCAGCTGATTGCCTAGTAATCACCGACGGTGATATACTAAATTGACACGGATGGTATTGGAAACATGCTCGTTCTACCCATTGATCAAAACGGTCTTGTTGTTGAACGGGTGGAACTCGATCCTCAACCTTGATCCATTTGCCATGAGATAGTATCCAGGTACTTCTCAAACAATCATGAGGCAATGATACACCAGGTGGTCGCTTTCTAAAGAAAGTTGGCGTCTTAACAACCAATATGGGATCCATACCAGGTAGTTGTTGTACTTGTTCTTTACCAGAAAGACCCTTCTGATACACCTCAGGTGGTAGAATAGGTATTTCGGTATACGGAAAATTTGGAACATCTTGAGTTTTGGTTTGAAACACTTGTCGGACAGTGGTATCAACATCCGTGGTAGGTGAGACCATATCGAGCAGATCTTTCGTACCGATGTCACCAGGGTCCAACAGGTTGATGAGCATACATGCTCTTTTCCATGCTAACGGATTCTTGAAACCTTTGGTGTGAATGTCAGCGGCCATTTTCGAGGTCACCTCATACATGAGTACGTAGTTTTCCCGAGTAAAATGTTCATGGAGGGAAGTGATGGCTATGCCATGGGTCCTCTCAAGATGCCGCATAGTGGGGTTACGACCCGACCTGACTACACCGATCATGCCCTGATTGTCATCATGAAACAATAATTTGGGCGACTTTCCCGTCAGCGTTTCCCAGATGCTCATTGCGGGCAAGCCCATAGTACGGAGGGTGACATCGGCTGCAACGATTTCGGCCTCAGGCGTCGAATGGCTTACGCATCCTTGCCGTTTGCTGCCCCCGGACAAAGGAAACCGAGTGTGGTTACCTTGGATATGCATATGAGACCCTGAAGTTGATCTCAAAGACTGGGCACACCCTGCAAAATCAGCATCAGCAAATAAAGACAATGTCAATTCATTGAAGTTGTCCCCAACCCATCCGGTCATTCTTTTAGATAGGCTGGAATTCACGTAGCACATTAAGTGATACAACTTTGCATCGTCATCAATGGTCCACTTTGTTACATTCCTGGCCAGGGAATTAATGGAACGAAGCAGATCAAAACGAGCAATCCTCGCCGCGTACAGCAGCTTCATCAACACGCTAGCAGCGTGTGGCGCTAATGCACCTCTCTCAGACTCCCCAGGCGAGACGTCTTCCCCTTGGGTTCCTTGTTCATAAAACAATGGAGCGTCCGGATCAAATTCATGAGTACACCATGGACATACCTTCTTGTTCTTGGGGTTCCCGGGACATGGTGCTCTAGACTTGTGTTTCTTTGTTTCTTCAGGTAGACTTGGAGTAGATACTTGTTTCAACTTCGTATCTTTTCCAACAATGTCCAAGTACTTCTCAACTGACAGCTTCAACAATCCTTCCATGTCGTAGGTCATAGTTGAAACCGGGGTTCCATCATGAAGTTTGGTAGATCCCTTTCTCAAAATACAACCAAGGTAGAGTCCTAAGTCAGTCTCGGGCTCGATGTTGAGTTTTGATCGAAGCATCTCCCAACCCTTAGTCAGGTTCTCTTCCGGTCCTGCCAGCTTTAAGTCGTCTACATAGATGACAAGAAGTAACTTCAGTTTCTTGTGAAAATACATTGAGGGCCATTCTTCTCCAACAGGAACGAAGTCGAGTTCACGAACTTTCTGATCACAGTGTTGTTCCCACATTGTTCCCGAATCGGGGTGACCATACAAAGCTTTAACCAATCTTACAACTGGTCTACGGAACTTTCGAATATCGACATCGTCTGGCCATGCATCTTCAGGTAGCTCAACCCAACATGGTGGTCCGGTTAGTTTTGCTTGAATGTATGCCTGAATGGCGTCGGCAAGTTTTACATTGTGGCCTGGAAGACACCCATAGAAATCAGCCCATCTCGATGCCTCAAAAGTAGCTGGAGAATTGCCCAAGTCCTGGAAGAAGGCAGCCTCCCAGAATTGGTTCTTCACCTGGTTACCAAGCAAGACACCTCGGCCTTTGAATTTTCTACTGGGACTTCCTGCAGGCAACTGATAGTTTTTCTCAACACAGATACCATGTACTCTGGCCATGTGAACCTCTGTCTTGTTTGCCTTTGCTTCACGAACAACGTCATCATATTCTCTAACGACACTGAAATCGTAGACTCCAGCAGCATGTTGACCCAACCATTCCTTCCTCATAGCTTTACGTGCATCATCGTTTTCCATCATTTCCTTCCGACCAACAGGCCTTGCCACTGCAGTGTTGAACATCTTATTGATATTAATTCCATCACCATTTGAAGTCAGCTTCTCTCGATGATCATCACAATGATTAATGCATGGCATGCATGGAAATGGAAGGAAAACATCACTGAGGCCACGAGCGTCTTGGGGTACTTCGTTGGTGTTGTGCAATGTCGCAGCAGCCACCACCTTCCCCTGGTTGAAGTCATACACTTTGTCGTTGTTCCAAGTGGCTTTCGGTCCCTTGCCCTTCTCGATCTCAGACCATTCATCCCACTCCATCAAGAAGTCATCATCATCCGGTACGTCAGTGTCCGACAGGTCTGAATGACATGGAGCAGAGGCAGAGACCCCTCTCCCGACGGGAGAAACGGACCCTTTTCCATATTGAAAAACCTTGCCTCTTCGGATGTAGTCTTGGGACATGGCCACTCCTGAAACGTGATCGTCTTTGTCGTCTTTCTTGGAGGATTTGGCTTTCTTTACTTCTTTCTCTTTCTTCTTTTCTTCTTTTCTCTTTGCTCGCTCTTCACTCTCCTTGATTTTCGCATCGCTCTTCTTCTTCTCTTTTTCTGCTTCAAGCTTCTTCTCTTCGGCCTTGGCAATCCCTTTTCTGACAGTCGGTGACATCTTTCTCCACTCGTCAGGGGTATATTTTGAAGGCCTTGGAGTAGTTGATATTCTGCGAAAACCACGTTCATCAATACGATATGGATGGCCGCGAGCATTGAGTTTCACCCATTCACCATCGTCATTCAGGTATACGACCCCATCTCCACCCTTTCCAACGGAGTAATGTTCAGGTCCTCCTTCTGGGATATGAAGATCTGGATGTGCTGGCTTATCGATACCTGGTGGTCCCAATCTTTCCGATATTGCATCAAAGTGCCTTTCAGCTTCCAACTCTCCATCAGTTGGTTCCCGTGGGACCTTCGACGAATGTACACCACCACCACCATGACCATCGTCATCATCTCCACCATCATCATCATCATCCGGTGGAGGTGGCGGTAGAATTTCTGGGTTTCCTTCAAGACGATCTTTCACTTTCAATCCTTCAATGGAAACATTGATCCTTTCATACTCTAACTTGCATGGGAATTCAAGGGGTTCCTTTAGCTCGACTCTTTCGGTATAGTGTGGAGTCCTCAGCTTTGCAATGGGCTTCTCCGCATCATAAGCCAAGTTCTGCTTGCTCCAATCACATAGTGCCCATACCCTGTACTTCCTCGACCAATGAAGCCCGGGGCCAATGGAGTATCCGGCGAACACTCCAGGGATTCCCATAGGGTCAAACTTGTGTTGTTGTTCTCGTTCACGTGAACCACTGGGCTTGAAGTACACGAGGGCACCAAAGGGTATCATCTTCCCTTTGAATTCTTCTCCATGAAGTTTGCACCAAGAACTTACCTCATCGTCGTTGGGCTCGATGTTGAGCAAATGGCTCACGCATCTGATGGCATACATCCAAAAGCATGGTGGAATTCCTGCCTCAAGTAGACAGGTTGTTGTTGCCACGAGCACGAATTGGTTAGTTCTCTCTGCGAGCGAGTTGTGCTTGGTCTTTCCGGCCAAGGAAGTATCCATTGGGATCTTTAGGATCTTCATTGCCTTGTCGAACTGTGGGGCATCATCGGAATATGCTTCTCGAATCTTACGACGGCCCATGAACTGTTTGACCGCCCGTATAACGGCGTCTGTGTCCTTTCTGGCAGAAGGATAAGACTGAAGCATTCCTGTATATCTATCCCTGATGACAAAGATGGTTTTGTCGTCGCCATAGTCCTGTTCAGCAATACGACGGTTGTCAACGTAGTCGAATGTGATCAGGTCCCCAAACTTCGTGAGCTTCCGCTGAAATGCACCTCTGAACGTTTTCCTGTGCTTCATCTTGGCACGCACGCAAGACTCACAGTAAGGGTTCTTATAGCGATGAGTTAGAAGGTGAACCTTCGATCGTGCTTCATTCTTCAAAGTTCCCCTCTTACTCAATCGGACTCCTCCATCTTCCTCATCAACATCAATGACATCATCGTCGTCTTCACCTCCTCCATCTTCAGGAATTTCTTCAACTTCAATTGGATGATCCTCATGGATGTCATCAGGTGCGATGCTGGGATCGTATCCGTCGTCCTCAAACTCGGCATACTCGTCAGCATAGCATGACATTTCCTCAGCATCACCTGCATCACTTCCAACAGCCACTTCATGTTGATCATCTCTTACCTTAGCTTTCTTGCGTTTCTTCATTGATCTCTTGGGTGATTTAACATTGGATCGTCCAACGGAGTCGGAAAGATCTTCAAGTTCATCCCCACTTTCTCCATCTATGACCAAAAGACCTTCACCTTCCGATGTTGAGCATCCATCATCAAGAATTGCCATGATCTTCTCCACACAAGATGATTTCAACTTGATCTTTTCTTGATCGACGCTCACATAGGGAATATAGTCTTTAACAGTCATCTCGATGAAGTTGCCATTTGGATCCAACATGAATGGAGTTCTTCCGGTCGGCCATACAAAAGAGTAACCAAGATCAACGCATCGCTTTCCCATGGAGAGCACGGAGGGTGTGTCCTCCAAGATGTGAGCTTCTGCTGGTTCGCTAAATGCCTCGAACTTGATGCTTGAACGTTTGGTCGAACACGTTACCCCATTTGCTGTATGGAAGTTGACGACCTTGTCATCGTATGTTGGGAGATCCATTCTACTTATCCGTGTGGATGAAATGAGATCATGGCCACTTCCAGAATCCAATATGAATCTCTTATCTCTCTCTTCAACAGGAACAGTGATACACATTGTGTTGCCCCTTTTACCATATCGACCTTCAATATGCTGAACATAGTTTTCCACAAATACTTCCCTGGACACCTCACCGTCCTCGACGTCGAGTCTGATCAGGATGTCCATGCTAGGGCCGACTATGATCAGGACTTCATCAATGTCACTGTGTTCACCCTTCTCATCGATCAGAATAGCCATTGCTTTCCCTCGGCTCGAAGCTAACCTGCATGAATAAGACCATTGCTCATCTTTCCTTATCTGATCAGTGGGCTTGCCAACTTTACCATGACCTTTGGGGATGGTTTGGGATTTCCGGTTGCACTTCACGAAGTCCTTCTTCACGTAAGTTTGAACTTGAGTTTTAGACTCATCAAATCTGATCTTCTTCTTGATCACGTTCGATGCAACCTTATGGAACGTCCCTTCATCATCACTCCAATCATGGATAAGTGCAGGAGTAGCCTTTGAGCTTGGTGCTTCAGTGTTTGGAGCAGTGTTGAATAGATGAGGATCGTGGCGTTTGTTGCATTTGTCTCCATACCGACACTTGCCCTTAGCCCAATGCCAGCATGGTTCATCAATCTTCTTGGTCTTGTTTGCCGGAGACTGACTTCTTGGAGTTCCTGGCTTCCGACCGTTGCCTTTTGCATTCTTGTTCGCATCAAATACCTTTTGGTCGTGACTGTATTCACAATCCTTGCCTTTTCTGCATGCTTTCTTGATGAAATGGAAATGGCATGGGATCTTCTTCTTGGATCTGGGGCTGGTACTTCGGTTGTTTGCTCGATCCTTCCCTTTCCCTTGACCTTTTCCTTTTCCTTTTGCATGCTGTTTAGGCTGAGGTGATGGTAGAACTGGAGCTGCATCGGCCTTGGCCTTCGCCTTGGGCGCTGCCTTCTCCTTGGGAGTAGCTTTAGGCTTCGCTTTTGGATTTGCATCCGGTGCAGCAGCAGTTGGGTTCGGAGCAGGAGCTGAAGGTTTGCCGCCGCCTGCAAAGTCTCTCGCATACTTCTCTCTGGCTGCCACATGCTTGTCCTCTCTGATTCTGGAGATGTGCCTTTCGATGACATCCAACAGGTAGCGATAATTTCGTCTTTGGTCTCCTTCCATCCATGACTCGTACTGCTTGATGTCAGACATCATAAGACTCGAATTTCGAATCTTCTTGTATAGAGCGTCACGAAGCCAATCATCAGGAGGTACGTCATCCGGCATCATGTTTGATACCATCTCCATCCATTTCTCGTAGAACACTTCTAGGTTCGAGTCACCGAGATACTTCATCGATACGATGTGCTCCATGGTGAAGGATGTTTCTCGTTGACCTGGGGTTCTGAAGTGCTCCAGAATCAAAGCCAAGATTTCCCGTCCCATGACATAGGTTCCTCTTCGGCTATGACTTTGTGTTCTCAATCTCAATTTGATCGCTACATGACGAGCAACATCACCGGCTTGGGCTATCACGTTTGACAATGCAATTGACAACTTGGCGTCGATGGACTGATACCGTTGCCCCCCACTGTCATTCAACAGCTCGATGTCAGGATTTGGTCGAATAGCCGGCTGTAGCCATGCCTCCCATGCGGCTTTATCCCCGTCATTTGCCGAAAGAACAACACTCTTGATGAGATCTGATTGCCAAACCCCAAGATTCTGTTGCTTTGGCCATGGGCTAACATAGACTTTGTCAGCCTCTCGTCTTGACATTCTTGGTACTTCTTCTGCAGTGTAAGCCGCTGTGGAGACATCATCTGCTGAATCGCGTTGTGATCCTCGAACCGATGGCAAACCAGGAGGTTCAGGAGGTGGTCCTGGACCGTTAGGCCCAAAAGGGTCCGGAGGTCCATCAGGGTCAGGCGGACCGCCCCATCCACTCGGTGGCCTGTAGTATTCCCTCTCAGTTCCGCCAGCGATCTTGTTGTCAACCTCTTTCAGTAGATCAGCGATTCTTTTGCTTGATTGAGAATGCTGTGGTTGTTGAGGAGGTACAGCATGCCCACGATAGGAATGAGCCACATTTGTCTCATAAGTCAACTCCTTGTCGATCTGCGAAACCCAAGATTTCAGAATAGCGTTTTCACAGTTAGCCTCACTCACGTCATTCTCCAGTTTGTCGATGACCAGTCTGGATGCGAGATCGGAGTTGGGAATGCCTGCCGAATAGGGAAGTGTGTCAGGACTGATCCTAGCCATAGATGTTTCAGAATCCTTGAGACTCTTTCTCAGTTCATCTAAGTGACGTTTCATGTCAACAATCTCAGAATTCTTGATGCCAATCTTTTCATCCCTATCCTGGATTTCCCCCATGAACATGCATGATCTCTCATATTGTTGAACACCACTCGCCAATTTTAATTTTCGCTCACTCTCTAGTTCAGATCTTAGAGTTCGAACCTCAGCATTGGTGAGGGACGACGCCCCTACATCCGCAACTTCAGCCAGCCTTTCTTTTAACAACAAGTTCTCTTGTAAGCATTCATGAACTTCATGATCTAGATCCTGAACCCTGATTTGAGCGATCTTAGCTTGATTACGTAGATCTTCAACAAGCATCTCTTCGGGGCCACGACCGTCGGTCGTAGAACCCTGAGTCAACGATCTTCGTAACTTCGTGTTCTGCAACTTGATCTCATCCTTCAATTCGCAGTTCATCTTCTGCTCGTTGGCATAGAGCTCTTCATAGTGCTCTGCCCTTGCGATCGAGTTTGCACTAGCCTGTGATTCAAGCCTCAGGTGAGATATTGCTTCGGCCTCTTGGTTCCTGTATGATGCAATTCTTTTGACGGTATCATGTTCAGTGTTTCGATGCTTCAGATCACTTTCCAATTTGGCCTGATTTGCCTCGAACACCTTCTTCCTAGACTCTCTAGTGATCTCGTCAATACTGCTCTCATACAGCTCGGCCTGTTTACGAGACTGAACCAAGGCTTCACTCAATAGCCGATTTCGCTCAGATAATTCATGAACTGCAATTGATTGTTGCTGGCTAATCACTTCAAGTTGATTACTAGAGGAGGATGCCATTTCAGATCGATTACGATATTCCATGATTGAGTTCTGGAAATCATTTTGCATTTCTTGACCTTCATTGTATAGTCGATTGGCAATATCGGTGGTTAAGACATTGGTTTGATGAAGTTGTTGTAGTCTTGCCTCCGTATTACCCAGTAGTCCTTGAAGGTGATGTACTTCATCCTTGTACTCCTCCTGGATCTCCATACCACGTTGATGGATCCGTCGTGCACCATGTTCCATTAGGGCACCTCGGCGTTCAAGGTCTTGGATGCGTATTGTTGCACCTTCATCTTCCTGAGATGCTACCATTAGTTCTGCTTGATATTCTGCAACCTCATTTGCGGAACATGACAATCTATGATTGAGTGCATTGACCTCATCAAATACATTCTGATTGTGTTCCCGAAGATACTCAGTGAACCTGATCTCGATGTCATGAATCAGTTGATCCCTGGATGCAGCGTATGCTTCCATGTTGTTCAGCTGGTTACGTAGGGATTGACATTGTGCCCGTAGTTCTTCTATCATGGCAATAGGTTCACTAGCCACAGAAGTATCCGTTGATCTCCTCTTAACACGACTATCCCCGGTCCTCTCACCAATTCGGTCGGTTACGGCCCTGGTGGATCTGTCCCTTGGCGTAGTACGTCCTCGAGATGGTCGATGCCCTTGGCGGACAACATCACTCCGAGCACTGTTTCGAGAAGATCTAGGTGTACTTTGGGTGGATATTCTTCGTCTGTTTGATGTGACTTGCCATCCGGACTGTGTAGTTCGGGTAGAGCGTATCCCGCCACTGTCTGCCGTGTCGCCAGGGGAAGATTGATTAACCTCCTCGACCGGCATAGCAGCGTTCTCATTGAAGGTAAACTGCGTGGTGCGCGAATCTCCGCTGCCGCCTTGCATCTTTGCGATGGTGAGCTGATTGGTCCTTTGCGTCCTCAATCAATTGCTCAGAAGGCCCGGCTACCAGCACGCAGGTACCACTCTCCCGGCGGGAGAAGTGAGTCTTACGGCTGATAATCTGTGAACAAATGAATCCTTGTTCTGGATGTAGTTATCAATTGCGATACCTGTTATGCCAGCATTGCCGGACACTGATGGTGCATGGCAAGCGCAGCTCGGACCCTTTTCCTCGCACACGGACTTGAGCCAGTACGGCGTCCAGATGTACAATTAAGCATGTACATCACAAGTGTCCTAGTGTTCAGTTCCCTTTGACAATATACATATGTATATTATATATATATATATACAAATGGCAGGTTTACGCTTAATCTATAGCCAGTTTAGTTTCATGGGAAAATCATCTATACATGGCAAATGGCGATAAAGAGTGATTTAACCAGCTAAAAATGGGTGACCACCAACCCTTAAAAAAATATATATATATATATCTTAAAATCCCATGGTGTCTGTGTCATCTTCATCCATGTTCTGCATCAAACTCATGAAATTTCTCACTTTGGGGATCTTTGGGGTACAGTAATGCCACTTTCTGCCCCACTTTCGCATGTGAAAAACTGCGCACCTTGAAATCCCCCGTCCTGTGAGCTTTGAGCCTTGGCAGCTGAAGCAGCTTGTTGCAGTGGTTGGTTCCCAGCCCAGTGACTTGGAAACTAGTTCCATGATTGGATGAGAAACTTGCGGGAAAACGAGGCAAATGATTATGTAGAACCCACTCGAAACTAAGTTGTCGCTATCCTTCGTGATGTTTTTTGCTGCTCATCCGCGGCCAAGATGCATCTGCAATCAACTCTGCAGTGGCTGCCTTCAAACCATCAGAGTCTAAACCTCGAAGGCAGATGGAAAGTCCAGATGTTTAGTGATGGAAAGTCCCAAGTGTGATGATGTCTGAGTTTCATTTTTGAGATACTGTGTTTTGAGATGTTGTTCGATTTGTGTTGATGTTGAATCTTGTGGGTTTTTGCCATGGCTTATGTTGAAATGTACAAAAACGATGACAACGCAATAACAATGATGATAACAGCAGCAGTAGTAGTAGCAGCAGCAGCAGCCTTAGCAAACTGAAATCCATATATGAATTTGGGGTGTTAGATAAAAAGTTGTATCTCCATTTATCTCGAATGCTTCGGGTCCCAATGACCAACTGAGTTGGGCACGACTGCCCAGGCAAGATAAGGCCGCCAGCAGGGCCAAGGGAAGCGTTCCTTCCATGGACCTTGAAATTCGTGGCTGAAAGTTGGCTGACATTGGAAAAAACATGTCCTCCGTGCCGAATGGGTTATCGGACTTTGAGGTCATCATTGATAACCAAACATCCCCCAGCAACAGTGGGTTTTTCACACCCAATTTTTTGGGCCATCCATTGGCCGAGATTCCTGCCCTGACAATCTCTCGCATAAAGCAGATTCCCACCTGTCCAGAAGGCTGGAGCATGGTCAGTAGGGGAACCCCGGTTCCCAAAACCTGATGAGTATCCTGGTGAACCCCTTGGTCCGATAGGTTTTGATTCATCCCCAAATGTGCAATGCACACACGCACAATATATATATATATACCATGTAATATATATATATATAGAGACCTTTAATCTGTTATCATCATATGGTTTGTGATCGTCGCGTTGTCATACGGCCACTGTGGCCGGTGAGTTTTCACAACCTTCGCTGTGCCGCTCCGCCTCTGCGCGTGCAGCGAACGCAAGGCGCGAGGATTCCACACGAAGGCACCAGCCCCGGGGACCAGGACCTGGCGATACCAAGCTGGGAGATACCCTCTGGTAATGACTAACAGTTTGCTATTGAAAATGGCCATTTATAATGAGTTTTCCCATTAAAAATGGTGATTTTCCATAGTTATGTTACTTTACCAGAGGGTATGTTGGGGAGACATGTTGGGCCTGTTCTGTGATGTTTATATATGTTTATAAACTTTTTTGTAGATGTTTTATTGGAATGATCTGGTATGATCTGTTAAAATCTGTTAAATGGATGTTTGATGATTCTTGGGGATGATGGCAATTTGGACATTTGGCAGGTAGCTTGTGGGATGCGTTTGGACATGTTTGGAAGATGGTGGCTTTCATATGACACTTGGACCACCAAATTGAAACCAAATCCACGAGAGACTCCGCAGCAAAAACGTTGGCCGGTGGTAGAGTCACATATGTCACATATCCAATCAATTGACTGGGAGAGTCTGTTGGTGTTGGATGTTAGCGCAACAAATGGCCCAAGCTGGTGCCAGAACTCCATTGCCTTCATGTCACCGGCTTTGTCGATGGCTTCCAAGCGTCCCACGCGTCCACAGCACCTGTCGACGTATTGATGGTGGCATGGCATGGCATGGTGCTTCCCCATCCATCAAAATCCATCACCTCTCGGCGCCATGTTACAAGAAACTTGGCTCCCTCGCTGCGTCATGCGATCGTTCCATCCACCATGGTTGACCTGCGCTTGGCTACAATGGTGGACGATGTGAACCTCTTTATCAACATATACCTGGATCATATTTGAGAAATCGTTGATGATACTGGTGTATGCATATACACAACAGTTTGATTGCAACATAAGATAACAAGTTGTACATGTCGAGAACAACCCATATCCTGTCAAGTCATTTCAAGTTGCTTGTTGCAAAACACACCTGTTCATATTGACAGACTTGTCCGGGCGGGCTATGTCTGGGTAAAACCCATCGGATCCTTTTTTTACACCTGAGTCGTTCAATTGCATGGCAACAGTCTATCCATGTTGTTTAGATAGTCGAAAGCCGTGTTGCATTAAAGCAAACAACCTCCCTATTCTAGACTGGCAGCCGATGACAGCCAGTCTCAAATCATGTGCCGATTGGAACTTGATCAACTTGATGATCCGGCCTAACGGGGTAGCTGATTTTCAGAAAGCAGCAGGTCGGAGCTATGCGAAGCCCTTTTCAAATCCAAGTCATTTTGTCTGATCGCTGTCCCGAAGGTACTTGATTTGCATCTCGAAAATACATTGTTGTGGCTTGACTTCAGACTAGGTGAAACCTTCAAAACAATGGTCGAAAGCTGGGACAACCCCATTTACAAAAACAGTAGTTGCTCTCGAAGACCAGAGCTGTCACTAAAATTGCGTCCTTGCCATGTAACAACCGAGCCATCAGCTATGACTGCAGCAAATGCAGCATGTCCGCCCGCGACTTGCTGCACATTCTTCAGTTGATCTTGAACTTGAGAGCTGTCACCCCCAAAGTGTGCATCACCCCACGAAACCACCGATCGATCAGACAGGATCGCGGCAAATGCTGCATGTGAAGCCTTCACCTGCTGCGCGTTTCGCAGCTGATCTTGGACTGCAGAGCTGTCACCACCGCAATGTGTATCGCCCCAAGTAACCACAGACCCGTCTGCCAGGATGGCAGCAAATGCAGAATCTGTGGCCTGAATATGCTGCACATTCCTAAGCTGATCCTGGGCTCCAGAGCTGTCACCACCACAACGTGTATTGCCCCAGGTAACAACTGATCCATCCGCCAGGATTGCAGCAAATGCAGAAGCTGTGGCCTGAATATGCTTTACATTCCTCAATTGTTCTCGGACTTGAGAGATATCACCTCCAAAATGTGCATCACCCCATGCCACCACTGTTTCATCGGTCAGTAAAGCAGCAAATGCACAAGCATTGCCCCTAACTTGTTGCACATTCAAAATTTGACATTGTACCACTTTTGATCTTGTGCCACCACAATCTGGATCTCCCCAGGTAACAATGGATCCATCTCCCAGAATTGCAGCAAATGCACCTTGCGCCGCAGCCTGAATCTGTTGTACATTCTTGAGCTGGTGTTGCACTTCAGAGCTGTCGCCTCCATCGCGTGCATTGCCCCAAGTGACGACAGATCCATCCGCCAGGAGTGCAGCGAATGCACGGTATGTGGCCTGAATCTGCTGTACGTTTCGCAGCCGATGTTGGACAGCAGAGCTGTCACCACCATGATCTGGATCACCCCATGTCACCACTGATCCATCGGCCAAAGTGGCGGCAAATGCACTCGATGAGGCCTTAACTTGCTGCACTTTGCTGAGACGATCCTGGACGGCAGAGCTGTCACCATCCCAACCCGGATGACCCCATGTGATGAGTTTGTCACCACCACTGCACCACAATGCAAAGGCTCCAAAGGTGGCTGCTAGCTGTGCTTGCCGTGCAATCGCTGTGAGGTTGTCTTCCTCCTGAAGCCCTGCAGCCTGCAGAGATTCCATCGGGTCGACCAATGATCGGCCCTCAGAGGTGACGAGCCTCAGGAAGCCTTGTTGGAAGCATGTCTGGGCCAGCATCCTGCAGGGGTTTCAAGTGACCCGAGTTGGCTTGTTAAACAAGCTACTTTTATAGTTATAGTATGTTATAGTTATAGCTGAGCCATTAAACATATACCTCTAGCATCTATCCTGTCCCATATCACAATGCTCGTAGTAGAACCGCTTATGATAACCTGATCAAGAGGGATATTACTACTTGACCAGCCGGAAACCCTGTCCTCAAGTCCCCTACTTTGGAGGATTGGGGAAGCGACAGCTTCTCGCTACGGCCGCTCACCAAAGTCACATTTACATGAAGCATTTTATCAGGTGAAGCAAATGAAAGGTTGCTCACTAACCTACCAACACCATCCAAGGCATCTCGAGCCAAACTCTACAAGAACATGCTGAAGGGCATATTCATTGGTAATCTGAGCAGCTTCTGCTTGTTTGGCTTGCAGGTACGCCTGGCAAAGCAATTAGGTACGCCTCTCCAAGTGACACAAACCATTCCCAAAGCAAAATAGCCCAAAAGAACTAGCATGAACTAGCTTATCTTTGCTACCCTTGGCCTTACCAGCTGCAAGAAAAACACACACTTGCTGTACACACAATACTACAAGATTTAGGTGTCTTACGGTACCCTTGCCCTCCAAAAAAACGGTCTCACCTGCAGCTGTTTCGCCTCCTCCACCGTCACATCGATCCGAACCTTCGGGGTATCCCAGTCATATGCTCCCAATATGGCCCCTAAATCAGGGCTTAATTCGGGGTGATTTGAAATTACGCGGAAGGGATTAACATAATATGGTGAAGCCAAAAATCATCAAAAATAATCAAACCCTTGATGGCCAACAGTGATATTATGATATTTTAATCACCCCTGATAAAACACCCAATCAAATATTTCAGAGGAACTTTGGGTGTTTTTTTTGGCGTTTACAGTGCCACCTCATCTCCGATGGTCAGCGCTGCACCCGGGCCGCACTCATCTGGCAGCTTGGAACCGTGAGAAATCTGACTCTAAAAACTGAATCTTGAAACAATACATATAGTGGGTTTACATACATATACATATACATATACATATACATATATATATATATACACATACATATCATATATATATATACATATCATATATATACACATACATATCATATATATATACACATACATATCATATATATATATATACACATACATATCATATATATATACACATACATATCATATACATATATATACATATCATACATATATCATATATATATATACACATACATATCATATATATATACACATACATATCATATATATATATATACACATACATATCATATATATATACATATCATATCACATATGAAAGAAAGAAAGAAAGACAGAAACAAAGAAAATATACATATATTTTCTATATTATACATATACTTGCATGGTGTGTATACATATATAACATACATATATATATATTATAAACCACAGCCAGATCATGCGGATCCATAGATGTTTATATGTTCGGGCTTTTTGGGATGCATCAGATGCAGCCACGACTCTCCCTGCGCTACATGTGCCGTGCCTTCTTCAAATGGAAGAAGGTCGGTATCTGTAATGACCTGCTGGCATCCAGAAAACCATCTGTGGTTTGTTCAATAAAAGAATTAACCCCAATTCCAATGAATTATCATAATTTTCAGGAATAGAATAATTAACCCCAAATAAAATAATTATCATAATTTTCAGGAATTCTCCAAATGCCATAAAATGACGTCAGATGTATTCAAATGTCACATGGCAATGTGCGGTATGTGTGGTGGTTATACTGGGCATACTGATATGGGGTATACCACGGTTATACCCCCGACATGGCGCCTCAGCCACTGCCTTGGCGTTCCAGCACCAACATCCCAAGGCCTTAGCAGCTAGCCATTGACAGCTCACTAGCCTTTTGGACATGTGACTTTAGTGTTTATCTCTGCTCAATATTGTTCAATATTGTTCAATAGCATACCTGCATAGGATTGGAATGTACACCAAGAAGGGACCATAGGGACCTGTCAATGTTGTTTCCAATATAGACATGGTCTGAATGCTGGATGTTTCTCCAACCAGATCGAAGTTGGCAGATCTTCAGTTCTCGAGACCCTGAGACCAACGCTCCATGAGAAATACGCAGGACCTGAAGCAGTCTCAACACGGGTCTGGAAACCTAAGAAATGGATGTGCAATGGGGTGTACAAGGGTACCCCCTACCCCCCATTGAAGGCCGTCTGGAAACAAATGGATTGACCATTGGACCATCAAATTTGGAGGGTACACTATTGACCAAACGTTGACAAATCCAAAGGAGAAATGAAATCCCATGAATCGTCCTGAATCATCTTTGAACCAGGCATGGGTCGCCCAAAAAACTTGGCGACGAATCTCTGGCTTCAGTTCAGCCTCCCATATCTTTTCATATCTTTTCATCGTTTGGTTCATGCAATGCACTTCCCTCACCTCAGGCATGCGTGGGGACCGTCGCGGAATTTCGACCTCAAGAACTGGCACCAGAGATCCCAGGGGCAGCTGCAATGCTTGTGCGTTAGGAAAAATCATATATATATATATTTACAATCATTCCCATATCATCATCGTCATTGTCAAAATAACATCATCATCATCATCATCAACTGACTTAGAGACAGCTTTAGACTTGGAAACCATCCAGGTACTAGTATAGGATGAGGCAGTTTCCCAAAGGCTCGAACGACGCGTCCTGGGAAGTCTAGGCAAAAGGCCATCCTCAGAGTCTTCAAACAGCGGCAGTTCCCCATTCAAATGGCCCATTTTGGGTTCATTCCCCATTGGACAAAACCTTATCATCTGCTTGGTGTTGGTTGATGAAATGGTCGAAACTTGGGCTTTGCCAGAGTACTATACTGACTACACTGGCCATTCTTGATTCCGCCGTTTCTGACACGAAACAAGCGGCAGTAAACAAGACTAGAAACTCTTCAGAGACGTGAACCATTTGGGATGATGCAGTTGTCAACGGGTACACCACAACGTCATTACGACCCTGCAAAGTGTGACGTGTTCGTCGGCTGTGCAGGTCTCATCCAAAATCTCTGTCCTTTTCCCCGTCCCCAGATGTCCCCAGTGTAACTGTCCTGTCACACCATCCTCCAAAATGCTCTGGTGGCTCCTGAAAATCTCAAGGCGATCGCAAGAAGACAATCGAAGTATATCAAATTACATGGATCCTCATTCCATGCGGTGCAGGGGAACCATCCAGCAGCCTCCTAAAATCAAGAGCAACCGCTCCATTCCCAACCTGTTCCCTCTTCGCACGCTCCAAATCGTTATGAAGCCTGCGGTCCGGTGCAAATGTTGATCCACACCAGGGGCCACTGGATGGGAACATCTGGGTGTCTCAAACGGGAGGATTTACCCCCATACATAGCCATTCAATGATGGGGAAAATGATGATAATTCAGAGGGTTTTGAGGAGCCCTATCTTGAGCCATGCTGGTCCATGGTCGCCATCAAACCATCTATGCGACCATCCACCCCCCATCAACCAGCAGCCAACCATGAAACCATCCATCCAACCATCAAACCACCCATCCATCTGGCTGAATTATGCTGAATTATATATAATGATTCCCAACCCTGAAATAATCTGATGCGTGGAAGCTGCCCCTTCTAGATCTTCTAGTAATTAACCATCATCTGTGGTGACGGCCAATGAGGAGGTTCTAATTCGCCCACATCCCTCACGAAACCGATGTCGCACTTGACCACGTCGCCAACTGCAATGTGCCCGTCGCGAAGGGTAGCCCTTCCTCGGGAGTTGCCATCCTCAGTCAGGTGAAAAACAAATAATGAACCACTGGAACTTGGAGGGTACCCAATTTTTGACAAAGGAGGTCCAAAAAATGGCTGAGCTGGTGGCTGGTGCTGTGCTTCCACCTCCAGCCTCAGTACCGGAATTCCGGTCCCGGTCCGCACTTCAAACATGAAATCCTTTTGGGAATTGGGATCCGCAATTCCGGGTGTTTAAAATTACTGTGGTTAGTTTGGGTTTGTGACCCGGTTACTTTGGAGAACAGTTCAAATCACGCTACCACGAAGCCTAAGCTTACATACCCCTACATAGTACTTACCACCGACATTGCCATAGATATCAATAATTATCCCTATCAATGGTAATTATCAATGATGATTATCCCTAATCATATAAATGACTATCCCTATCATACCATTGATAGTTGGTCATCAAAGATTCAACACCTATTTATCATAATTAGTCTATCAGTGTTGATGATGATGATGATGATGATGATGACGAGGATGATTCTGAGGATGATTCTGATGATGATTCTGATGATGATGATGATGATGATGAATAAAATAATTCAATTATGATCTATTGTCAAAGATCATCACTTACTGTAATCAATCATGAAATTCGCAAAGATTTGTGCGATTACTATCCTCGCAGCATGCTGGGACCCTGGGTGCCCAGGACGCCGTTTCGCGCTGCTGCCGGCAGCTTCCGCAAGCCTGTGATTTCTGGAGAGGATGGGGGGACATGCTGATTTCTGGAGAAACTATAATGAATTAGCATTGATTGTGACATTTAGATACATAGATGGATTTAGGATCTACAATGTATCATGATCTAAGAACGAAAATCCTAAACATGGTTCCTGGCCAGTTTGGATGGTTCCCACACTATGAACAATCCCTTCTGCAGTTGAATATGGGGTATCCTCCTACAGTCCGCCCCACTATCCGCCAAGAATCACTATATATCTTCGTTGTACGAAAATTCACACGTATATCAGATACACAATCATTATCAATATACAAATGTAGATCATAGTTAGAATATTATGTATATATATACACACCACTACTAGTATTTGTTCCTATTATTATCACGATTACTATTACAATGATATAATAATATGTATATAATTTGTATATAATATATAATATATAATATATAATATATAATATAATATATATATATATAATAATAATAATATGATAGTATATATGTATATCATTTACATGTCGTTTCGAAAAATTCTTGGGAAATTTGTCCTCCTCGACTCTGATGCGCCCAGTCACTGGACAACAAGCCATTCGCCATCTCTGCCGCCATTCCACTGCCAGGTGGTCGGCTTGGAACGCCTGGAACATCGCTGGCACCCTGGAGATTTGGGGCTGTTTTACCAACAAAAACTAGGGAAAACCATGGGGAGATCCACCAAAACATGGGGAAAACCAAGGAAAACCAACCAAAAATGGTGGATTGATGTGGATTGATGTGGATTTCACCTGCAAAAAGGGTGGGAATAATTGGGCAAACTGGGACGGTTTGAGTCGGTTTGAGGTTTGGAATTGGTCACCTAAAAGTTGTCAAAACATAGACACATCGGAAATTGAATAGTCAACTCTCATCAACTTCCATGTTTGACACAGATATGTTCACTATCTGGTTGGTGGTTTCAAATAATCCATGTACATGTATGTATAAGTATAATATGTTAATATACTTATAACTATAATGTAATAAGATGTAATAAGTAAATTGTACATTGTCTTTTCCCTTCGGGCACCTTGCAATTGTTTGGTGCCGCGTGCCGCAGCCAAGAGCAAGTTGCTCAGACCTCATGGCAAAAAAAATCTGGATCAAGTCAAACCTGGGTTGCCAATGCACCCCCCCAAAAAAAGACGTGGTGACGTGGTTTCTTTGGATTCTGAAAACCACTCAAGGCCATTTTAGTAGTTGCTTCAATCAGGATGACACCGAGTTCTTCGTGGGACAAGGCTTCCGACTGGGCAAAAGGGACTCGGAACCTCAGCAGACATCCAGTGGGATCCTGTCGACTGGAGATCCAACTCATGATTTACAGCAAAATGATAGGCCAACCCAAGATATCTTTTTTTTCGCAAGATGGAAGACATCTTGAATTGAAGATAAATGAAGATGGCTGATGGCTACATCTCGGATGTTAAACGCGGAGCTGAGAATTTGGGGAGCCGAGAATTGTGGTTCGGTGCCCAGAGCTCTCCAAGCACCGAGCTAGCTCTCTTGGAGTTCACGGTTATAGATGCCTCGCGGAAGATGCTCTGCAATTCATGGAACTGGAGGATGTTGGACTTTGGCTACTGGCTTTATTGCGGAGTCAAAACTCTCAAACACCAGCCGCCATCGTTGAAATGGACAATTTCAGCACCAAAAAAGCAGGGTACCCTCAAATTGGTCATTTTGATGGGGTGGGCTACCTAAAAATGGATGGTTACAGGAAAACCAAAATCTGTGGACCAACGGGGTGAGAATGTCTTAACTCTTGACCAACGGAGAAGACATGGAGATGGGGTGCCACATCCAGTGCTCAAGCCCCCACCGAAAATGCTCCGACTTGACCAAGATCTGCCCAAAATAGAGCGCAATCATCGCTGTAAAAGTAGTGCTGGCCGTAAAATAGCAATTGATGATCCATCCAATCCCAAGTGTTTCAAAATATCGTCATAGCTCATTCATATAGTTGTATCAGTTATATCCCTAATAAACCATTGTTATATCAGTTATATCATGTCTAATCATCCCCAAAATCCCATAGTTTCAATAGTTCACCAGGCCATCCCGCCATATCCATCCATATCCCACCTGCAGGATCATCTCCGCAAAGTGTCTGCCATCACAACTCAGCACCGTCAAGGCGCTGCAGGCCCACGCCAGCAACGGCGCGGGGGCGCCGGGGAGGACCTTGAGGATCTCCTGCGGACGTCTTCGGAAAGGGACAATGGGACCAAAAATATGGAAAAACTCGGGATATGTAGATAGTTTATAATTCATAAAATTTGATCAGAAGTTTGTATGGATATGATATATGTGTAGATGTGCTAGATGTATGATGATGTATGTAGATGTGGGTAGTGTTGAGGATGACTCAAGTTTTGGGAACAAAAATGGGAGACCAATATGGATTTTGAAGGTAACTGGTATCACATTACCAACAAATAAATACCCATAGCCAGGCTGTTTGTAACAAGGATCGGGAATGTACTCAATGAATCAAGCAACCAATAGGAAAAGAACATCTACAACCCGGGATACATCACAGAGACAGGCTGCACAAGTCAAACATAATGCCTAAAGTTTTAAGTGCTCTTCATATTGTACAGGCTCTCTGAGATGATGTAGCCCAGTAGTTCTACCCATACGGGGTACAATGCTGGTGGTCAGGAAAGATTCCCGGGTTTCTTCCAAAACTGGATGCTCCAAATGTTCTCCAAAATTCAGATAGCGTATCTAATGAGTATTTCACGAGTATTTAACACCTATCTAGCTACTTTATGCTACTTTATCGGCATTTGATCAGTTTAGGACGCGCCGTTTGATTTCCAACGATCCGGCCTTCATAGCCGCGGTGGATGCGTCCGCATGGTCGCACAAGAGCCGCCTGCGAGCCCAGTTGGTGACGTCCCATGGGGTTATCATTATTACCATTTTTATGTGAGTTGTGTTTTAAATGTCTTGCATGGCGGCACCAAACAAGGAAAAGCTTACGCTGCTGCTTACGCATTGCTTACGCATTGCTTACGCGCGCACGAGTTTTACTTACGCAAGTTATAGTACCTTACGCAGACCTTACGCGGACAATTTTTAGCACGTCACCACAGTTTCGACTTACGCGCAGCAACTTTTACATGCAAGAATCGAAGCAGTGATTGGCAAAATCAAGCAGTGGACGATGAAGATGTGGAAGAAGAGGAAGAAGATGATGAAGAAGTACCACCAGCAGAAGCTTGCCAAGCACGAAGCTGACGACGTTTTTTGACAGCACCCTTGCTGAGAGCACGGGCATGACTGGAGAGTTTCTCTTTGGGCGGCATGGGCAACTACTGGCAAAAGCACCTTTGGCTTACGCGCAGCTTACGCGACGCTTACGCGGTCCTTACGCGGATGTCAGGAAACAACTACGCAAAACACCCACTGAAGATAACCAATGTTCCTTCAAGAAAAGGCATTCCAATGCATAGGTTGCCTGTCACTCTCTGCATCTGCCCCTTTCTGATATGCTGAATTCTTAAGTACATGTGGGTCCCTGCAAACCTCGAACAGCGAATCTTTTCAGTTTATAAATGGTCCATATCGATAGAAATGGGGAAAACCATCCATACTCTATAATGCCAGGCAACCTGAAATTGATACCAAAACCATGCAGGTGTGTTGAACTGAAAGACAGGAGGGCTACCGTGGCCCCAGGAAAATCAAAAACCCGTCCGGTCATGTCAGGTTAGGATGCATCATACATACCACTACTTAAAACCTCATATAAAAACCGTTGAAAATGAGCTTACGCCATCCTTACGCCAGCAATATTGGTAAAAAATGCTTACGCAAGCTTACGCGCACCAGTGTTTTGCTTACGCCACAGGCCCTTACAAGGATCCCAATACTAAACATAAACACGGAGGTTTAAAACGCGGCTCATGTAGCCGTAATTGGGGGTATACCATGGTATACCCCATTTTCAGAGACATACTTGACATACTTCATCACGCATCTCCCATCATGGGGCTGTCAGGGAACTTACAGGAAACCAAGTTGTTCCCATGCCCAGCCAGTTTTTTTCCAGATCCTTTCCGTCAAAAATCCGCGCTGCAACCCCCTGAGCTCCATGGCATAGCTCCCAGAGCACATAGTCCACTCTCCCGAAGCGCTCCAGGGGCGATGGGCACTCCCGTTTTCGAGGAGCTATCCTGGTGACCATGGGGAGGCCGCGACGTGCGGCATCCAATTTATTTTGGCCATGTCAACTGTTGTACATAAAAAATACCATGACCAAATACTCCGAATAGAATCATGTAAATATGAAATGATATGAATAAAGTGTAAGTTGCAACACAACAGCTATATCTAAAACATGCTCTTACGATGGATCCTTGGCCTTCCGCATCTCAACAAGTCCGAACTGTCCAGTCCTCTCGAGGAACCAAGGCAAGGAAGCTGCGAATCACAAACAGCCACAAAGGTACCTTTTCGGAGGGCACGGTCCCTACGCCAGGCACTTGGCTGGAAATCTGGAAATATATAGATAACATTGGATATATATATATATATATAACTATACTGACAATACCCCGAAAATCCATTGATCATGAAAAAAACGTCATAAATTATCCCCTTTTGTTGTGGGATCCATCAAGAATTGGAGGATCCATCAAATCCAGTCAACGCAGGGGTCCCTTGAAAAACCACGGGGCACGTCGTTTCCCAACGCAGCAGCAGCACCTGCGAAGTCACTGGGGTCACCCCACCATCATTAAGATCCCTTTTTTAATGGGTATATAACCACGATGAATCTAGAGATTAATGGAGATATGAACATCTCCCAATATGGGTATATATTATTATTATTATTATCATCATTATTATTATTATCATCATTATTACTACTATAAGCCAAGCCGTCTCAGCCGTCGTGTGGACCAAGACCTCCAAGACCTCCAAGACCTCCGTGCCGTGCACCTTCCGCACTAAGAGATCTTCGATCTTTGGTCTCCTTGGTAACTCGTGCCATGTGCGATGTGGCGATGATGGCGATATTCCATATTGAATATAAATAAAAGATGTATCCAAAAAATGGAATATATATACATATATATATACTAATATATAATATTAATTAATAAATTATATAATCTCTCCCGGAATATCTTCGAAAAACATATCCGAATATATCATCGAATATCGGTCATAGGGAAAACAATGATGAACCATTGGTTTTTTCAGCTTCATCACGGCAAGGTCGCCAAGGTACGCAGGCGATGCTGCTGTCCAACAAGATGAAGAACTTGTCCAGGGTCTTGGAAGGTGGGGGAAATGAATCACCAGCGAAGCAAAAAAACAAAAAGCATCAAACAGTGCTGAGCAAACAGTGATGCTGCTTTGAAAAAATCATGGGAAAAAATTCGCTGTCAAAATCATCAGACCACACTGGGGCTTTGAGTGGAGGGAAGGGGTCACTTGGACAACCAAAATCGCATTTATTTGTCTCAAGAGTCTCCAGCTTTCTATAGAGCCAGTGTGTTCCACCACTGTGGAACTCTGATCTGGCTTTCCTGGTCCATCATTCACCTGATGTTTCCCTCACCACACGAACATCTGAACAACAGGCCCAGATCAGCTTCCAACAGATGCCAGGGCGAACTGGGCTTCCCAAACAGGTTGGCTCGCTGTGCAATTGTTGCTACTTCCTGCAGGTTCAAGATCCCCAATTCATTCTGTTGTAAAAGAGAGGCAATGTCTGCTACTTGGCAAAGGTGTCAAGCATTCCAGTCACCAGCTGACTGAGTTCCAGCTGCAGCAAATCAATGAAGCTCAGTCCCCCAGTCCCATCATGTCTCATCCCATCTATTTGCCATGGGGTGGATCAAAATTCAAGAATATTCAAGAGTCTATTTCTGCTTTTACACCATACCCATACCATTTTGATTGGGGCTATCCCATTTTGACCCTTAAACCCAGTTAAACCCATACCATCCCAGGCCTACCATCCCATATCAATCGGTTTTTTCCATCACCCCAGCCTGCACAATAATTATTGTCCGAGGAAGCACCCGAGTGTGAATCCAGTGGCGGCCTGGACGAGCTAAAATTCCGCAGAGCGAATTCCCATCGAAAAAGAGTAAGCCATATATAGGATAGAAAAGCCTATATATATATCTATATATCAGTATTTGGAACACTAGTTTCAGTGGGATTTTATATATTTTATATACTTGTTCTATCTTTACTTTCAGAAAGGAATCGAATTAAAAAGAAGAATCCTCTGAACACATCCTGTGACCATGCTTCCGAGGCAACCACGCTGGAGGTCGAAGTGCTAAAGCCGCGAAAGCCCTGGTTGAGATTCGACGCTGTGTGCTGACCCTTGGGATCCCCTGGGCCCCTGGGCTGTTCAAGTTGGAGACCATTTCAGTAGATTCTGATGGATTCTGGCTACCTGGGGACTTACTTGATCAACGAGGGTTTATCAATCTGGGGTTGACAAGTTGACATGATGGATTGTTGGATTGGATAGGTGACTCCTATTTGAAGGCATTTGCTTGAGTCTTTGGTTTGGCTCCCACTTTAAGGGCACTTTGCTGCATAGTGACATAGTGGATTACACTTTATCACACACTCAACTCAGTCAGTCAGGGGTTGTGAAATTCGAAGCAAACCTACAAGTCGCTCACAAGGCATGGGTCAAAAGCACTACAGGGTCGAGCAAAGTCATCATCCCAACTCCTCCAACTTCAATGGAAACACCAGCTGCCCCTCCCCAAGACTGATCAAAACTCATATAAAACTTCCAGGAAGAATCCCCCAGGCCATCAGGTGTCCTGCAGCCCCAGGCAAATAATTTGGCGCTGCTGGGATTTCGTTGCATAGCCAGGACCTTGGCGAAAGCCAGGACTTTTGGAGAGACCCACTGTCGCACAAGATACTTCTTGACATCGCCACGGCCAACAGGGGATGAAACCATTTCTTTTTAAAAAAATGTCACGTATAACGATATGTTATTTTATATATATATGTATATATGTATATATATATTAACTCATACATATATATATATATATACATATATATTTATAATCCCCATCTTTCCCCATGTCATCTGAGCTTCACACCACTTGCTGCACGCCGGAGGCCAGGACGCCTTCGAACTCTTCACGCGCAGGCCTTGGGAAGTGTCGTCGAACCGAGGAATCACTTATAGAAAGATGATCTTATATGGTGTTTAATGGTGTTTAATGGTGTTTAATGGTGTTTAATGATAGTTGATGATGTTTATTAGAGATCTGAAACTGGATCAATAATTAATAATCAATATATTTCATTACAAATCATATAGAGAATAATCTAGATCAATCAATAGAATAGATCATACGTAGATCAGGGCAGAAGTTATGAACCACTTCGAATCTAAGAAGCGGCTGGCAGTCATGGCTACAATACCGCCTGCAAATTGTTTTAAGAATAAGTTAGGGAAAGGAACTACAGATTGAGTCTTGCAGAATTTATACGACATGATTGTAGAAAAAAGAGGAACCGGTATCCCAGTTCGTTGGTATATCAATGGTAAGCATGTCTCATTTGGGAAGTCTCACTGCCTAAGAAATTAGACATGTTCCTCTGCTTTGGGATGATATAGAAAATGTTCCCGCCGATGTCCACCGACAGTACAGAGCATGTTTGGGACACTACAGTAACAGATTTAAGCAAACCGTCCTAGTAGTGTCGCCTGGCGAATGTCCCAGCAAACTTGGACAAGCGAAGTCAAACCAAAAAATCCCGGAAAAACATGGAAAAAACAAATATGCAGAACTCCGCATTTCCCAGATTTTCCAAGGAGATCCTGATGGTCGCAGCTGCTCCTTTTCTGGGAAGCCACAGTGGCAGTCTTGAAATCTCCCACAGTCTAAGCCCATGAATCGTGGCCACCGGAATCGACGACAACGACGGCCGCAACGGAAGACTTGGCGACACTCTTTGGCCGCCCGGGTCGTGGCCCATCTGGATCCGCTGGTTGCGAATTTGAGCAACGGGAAATTCAACAGCTGTGGTTCATCTCTTCGTCCCAAAATATCAAAACACAGGAAAAGAACAATACAGAATTGTCCCAGGTAATATATTTATATTATATTCTTAATAAAGCAATCGTAAACCACCCGCAAATTGACCATTTTCATGGGATGCTTTCTCAATGATCCATGCTGGTCACTGCTCAGCGCAGGTCGATGCCCACAGATTTCAGGGCACGGTCCAAGGAGCTGGGTGGCCTGGTGCTGCTCTGGGATCGTTGCTGCTTGGCCCAGGCCCATAGCAGCAAGTTCAACCTCAAAGCAAAGTGAATGTCATGGGAAATTGTGCTGGAAATTGGTTTATCTCAATATGATTCATGTGTCTATATAATATGATATTATATACTTGGTATATTACATATACATATATATATAGCATTGTGACTGTGATTCATTCTGTATATTACATCGCATCAAGATTGGATCGAAAAATTGAGAGCCTTGGAAGAACTGAATTCTGGGTGGCCATCTGAATGGAGTTTGCCGCAAAGGCACATGGCTGCCAGAATAAAGCCCAGCTGACAGATCAGCTTCATCTGCAAACCTGCAAAAATTCGGCCCCGTCTGGCAAGGTCCGGGAAAGCTGGATGAAGCTGTTGTGGTGTTGCAGTTTCAAAACATAGAGGAGATTTTTGGGGAAGTCTCGCAAAGTGATGCTCAAAATGCCTTTGAAAAATGGTTGATTTTTGGTTGAATGGAAAATATCCAGGAAACCCTGGTTTCCTAGATTTTCCCTATCCATTGACATCCATTGACCAACCAAATATCTCCATCTTTTCATAGGTCAAAACCCCAAGCATTTTTGATGGCTCAGGCCCTCACCGGCGCCAACGAACTGTCCAAAATCCGGGTTGGACCTCACTTCGCGCATCACCTGGGTCACTCACAGGTGCTGAATCACTGGCTACGCTAGGCTATGCTATACTGATGTGGCCTGGGTTGGTGTCTCAAAACCAAAATCCGGAGCCCCTGGAAACTTCAGAATGATTAGAATGATAGTTGAAAGGTTTTTTGTGGAAAGAAGCGCTTCAACTCTGCCGCATCCAAGGACGATTTCAATAAATCCTATTGGTCATTGGTCCAGTAAGGGAATCCTGGGCGATGGCTCCACCGTCCCAACCTGTCCCAACCACCAATTGCCCTTGGCCCCTTGGCCGAAAAGGGGCCCTTTCAAATTGCTGCGCTTGCATGCGAACAGGGTCATCATATGCATCTGGAAAGATCTTCTCCTTGCGATTCATCTCCTGGCGTCACTGAAGCAAACAATCCACAGCAAATTGGTCACTTCACATGGTGTTTTAGCATGTTTCAGCCATCAAAACTGAGGAAGGTTTTAAGAAAATTGCCATTCCATTCTGGCAAAAAAAATCTGATTTCATCATATGTCAACTCAATGTCATCCATAAGCATCAATAGCCATGGCAACCATCTCCCCTATCTCCATCCCCCCAATGCCTGGCGCATCCGCTCTTGCTGTGCTGCTTGTCGTAGATCCTCGTACCAATGCATCTTGGGCGCAGTGTTCTGTGCAGCATATGCTGCCTGCTTCGCCGCTCGGTGGCGAAGAATCTGGCTGTTGGTTTCAAAGCCTGGAGAAAAGAGTCAGCTCAGGGGAAGAAAAATGGTGAGATTTCAAAGGTTATCTCATGTTATCTCTCTGATGTATAAGATCCTTTCTGTTTCAGTGGATTAGATAAGCTTAGATTCTATCTCCCAGGGTTCTACGTGGGCTAGGGAAGGTCATAGCTTAGCCCAATGTGGGTCCTGCAAGGTATAAAGTACTGTCGAGAATTGATGCCCAACCCCCGCGGAAAAGTTGCGTGTTCTTTTGTCTGCTCACCATCCGTCCACTTTTGGAGGGGTAACTCCAAGTTTGACCGCAAACCATCATAGATATCTTATACCATTATCATTCTATATTCACATGTTGTATGATTTTCATATTTCTGTTGATGGATCATCATTCCTGGGTCCCCATTCTTGCTGTAGATCTCCCTAGGTTTCACCCATCGCGCAACGGGTGGTGCTGTCATAGGCCAAGCGTTGCTGCGGACAACGCAGAGTCTCCCAGGCCCGCTGGACGCGTTGGAAGTGCGCGCCACTTCCATGGGAGTTGGCCACCTGCCGCCCGGCGGTGACGTTTTTTAATGAGATGTTCATGGGAGTTTTACCAGCAAACATTGTGATGTCATGTGAGTTTAATGGGATTTGATTAGGAAAATTGTGATTTCATGTGATTTGACTAGCAGAAATAGCGATTTAATATGAGATGTTACTAGGAAAACATGTGATTTCATAGGATTTTGCCAGCAAAAATGGTGATTTCATGGGATGTTCATGGGGTGATTAGATGGGATTTTTGTTAGCTAAGTTCATACATAACTAACAAAACTGTTGAACTGTTGTGGTTTTGGTGGATATACTGAACTCAATTAATTCCTAGACCTAGTTACTGGGGGTAATTTTAACCAACTTAGAACTGGGGGACACCACCTGGTGGTCATCATGCGCTCAGAATCACCAGAGTTGAACCGCACTGTAGGGAAAACTGGCCCGGAGAAACCTGGTTGCTTTTCAAAGTTTCCATGAACTGCTTCGCATATTTCCCTGATCCTCAAACATCAACTATCCATCAACATCCAGTCACCTTCGTGTGTCTCATTCCCTGACTCAATATCAAGGTCCAAGAGACATCCGGATGATGTTGCTTGGCCATGCGCAGATACGCCTCCCGCAGCTCTCCCTGCGAGGCATTCGGACGCACCCCCAGCGCGGCGTAGAGATCGCAGCAGCGTTGCGCGCTGCGCCGGAGCATGGCGCAGCAGGCGCTCAGCCAATCCGATGCGCTGCCGGCACGGCGGACGCGAAATTTGGGGAAATCTAAAGAGATAGGCAATGAATAGCAACGATAGGTACTTGTATATAGAGATATATGATAATATATTGAATATATCATAGATCAGAAGGAAAAGGTTACATACTGCCCTTGAATGATCCAAAGTGGACAAGTTCTGATGTGTCGTAGAAGCTGTTTGAAGGTTTGAAAGTTGCGAAAATTGTTGACTTTCGATCAAACACCTGGAGTTGTCTATTCGTCTTATAAGTGGAAAACCCTTCCCTACAGGAAGTTGGACCAGCTGAAGCCCGACAGTTTTCTGCGGCTGCTTGTCTGTCATGAATTTGGCGTGTTTTTTGTGCATGCTGCATGATCTTCAAGCTGTGCTGGGGATATTCTTATTGGAAGGAATCTCAGGAGAACTTGATTTTGAAGCAATGAACTCCAACCAAATTGTTCATTATGGAAAAGCAAATCGAAAAATGGTCGAACATCAAAAAACTGTCAACAAACGTCTTCATCGCATCAATTTCTGATTCTGAACCAAAAATACCCACAGGCAAGGCCCAAAAGGGGGCCCTATGGCCCTATGGTGCTTTCACACCAGGTGCTGCCATTGGGTGCAAGCGGCTGTACAGCACGTTCTCGCAACCGCCGGCAGGCAGTGGCAGGCCACGACTCCACCGCGTCCTGGAAAAATTGGATGATGGGAAAATTGGAACCCCTATATTTGATGGTAAAAGCCAAGGTAAAAACCATGGTTGATCCGGTTAATCCGCTTAAGGGTTTTTTTCCCTGAAGAGGATGCTTGAAAAACATTCAGTCACAGTTTCAACCAGTACTGAGTACTGTGCTTTGGAAGAAAAGCATGTTGTCATGCCTTCTACACAAAGTGGGGCCATCAAGCAAAATTGCAAATTCATGCAAATTCAGCCCTGAAAATTACAAAACAACCTGTTGTCTCAGATTCTAAGACATGGGACAAGGATTGGACAAGGAAGCTGTTCATCACATCATAGCAAAAAAATCCAGCTTCAGCCCGCGCCCAATCACCCCAATCACCACAATCACCAGGCGCGCCTCTGGTCGAATACCAACACTACACTCTACCAGCTGCTGACAACATGCTACCAATGCAGCAGGATCATGGACTTCCAGCCTGAGGAAATCAGTTCAACCGGAAGCACGGCGGGAAATCATGGCTCTGTATGCCCGGAAGCATTCTTTGTGCTGGTGGATTGACAAGAGAACCCTGGAGAATCTGGGAACTGATGGTGCAACCAGCAGAAAATTGCTTCATCAGGAGTACTCTACTTGCCAATTTCGCACAACTTTCCACCATGGAAATTGGTTTTCCACTTGGATCCACCAATGGCAAATAGTCCCACATAGAAAAGGTCTCTTCATAGCTTCTCTGCAAATGTCAAAAATTTGGGGGTGTTAAAGCCACCATTTACCCCACCAAACAACCAATGTTCAACCTTCAACACCTCTCAAACTCAAGAAATCGGACGCCGCCATGGAGACTGGGGCTTCGTCTCTGTTGGTTTCCCTTCGTTTGAAACTGGGCCACCACACTCCATGCGGCGCACTACACGCTTCGCGGCAGCCAAAGTGCTTTGTTGCAGCATCATGTCCTCATCAGATGGGGCCAAATTTTGAGACTCAATCAACTGCAGAGTTGGTCCATTTTGATCCATTTTGAAGATGAAGCATCCAATTCTTGGGGCACCAGTAATTGCATGTAATTGCTAAGTGCAATTAATGCGCTCATGAATCTTGACCCAGACCAGTGGGATGATGCAGTCAGCATCCCTGCTCCGCATTGAGGCCCGAACTGCCAAGCCACCATCTGCACAGAAATCCTGCAATTCGCTTCACTACCGAGATATTTCATGAATTCCAAGATTCCAAGTCGGTTGTTCAATGACAATGAAGTCCCAGGCCAATTCGGCAAGCCAAAGCTGCTCAGCTTCTTATTCAATGGGATTCCATGGGATTCCAGCTCTTGGATATGAAGCTCCGGTCTCAGCTCTCCTTCAACGAAATCCGCCCGGATTTGTCTCTGTCCTGCCATGGCTTGGTCCATGGACCAAAAAACACCCCAAGCCGAAGGCTTTCCCTTCCAAGGATCATCAAGTATATCAAATATTGACCATCAAATGGTGGACAATGGATGGTCATGATTCTGGAATGATTGTGCTTGATCATTATATATCATTCTTATGGATGAATTTTGGATAAATGTTGGATGACTTTTATATGAATGTTGCAGGATTTGGCAAACTCCCAGGTCAACCTCAGTGACGAGGACTCGTCACTTTTCCAAGGCCCAAGCCCAAAGCAACCAACATCGCTCGATCCACTCCCGACCTAGGGACCATTTGGGGATCTGTCAAAACACTGGAAAATCCAACTGGGAGCCACTGAGCCTCTTCGAAACACAAGTTGACAGTCACAAATCAACAGAAATCAACTTGCGATTCTAGGGGGACAACATGGGACAACATTTCCGTGCCGATTTTGACAGAAAAAATCCTGGAACTTCGCCATGGCCGATGAAGACACTGGGAGCCCCATGCTGGCAGCCACGGCTGAGGCTTCCAAGGAGGAGGTTCCACACGACTTTAGAACCTGAGCGCCACGAAACGCGTTGGTAAACGCCACGAAACCGTCCGTTGGTGGACCCTCAATACGGTAACTACATATTCTTTCAGTTTTTTGCAAGCAATGAGAAGTGAAAATGAAGGAAACATGTCTAGTCATTTTTTGATATTGGACATTGCCAACCAGTGTTTTGGGATGCTTAGAAGGTGGATTTGTTCATGCAGACTGTTTCACCACCCACATCTGAGGAATGGACCGCACGCAACACCTCCGCCTGGTCTCATTTCCAATGCGATGCGCCGTCATCGGGATGAAGCAAAAACAACAATAGATCTGTAGCGATTAACAAGGCATATCATCTGTATAGGCATAGTATGGCATAATGTATCATAATGCTATAATCTATTGAATCATCATGTTGTCATACTTGATCCTACTTGGAATACAGCATATATCACCATATCATGTCCATATTACACACCGCCCATCGCCTTGCCCATTTCCTGCGTGCCGGGGCTGGTCCAATGTCTAAACCTCGATGTGGCGCCAGCAGCCAAGGCCAGGCTTCTCCAAAACAAGAAATTGCAGGGCGAAGATCGAGGAAAATGGTGATGAAAATTGATGAACCAGGATTTTGGGCTTACTATGTGAGACAAGTCCTGTTCTTTGAAGTCTCAACATGGCGAGAGCAGTCTCTGAGCTTCAGGCCATCCTTCACCTGGGTTCAAACATCAACTGAGCAAAACATATCCAGACATAGCAGTGTGTCAAAACCTTGTACCCCTGGTGAACATCAAAATAGCTGGTAAATGGATGTTCATCCCACTAAAAATGGTATTAATAGGTATTGATCCATACCCACATCACATCAGCTGCTAATCTGAGGCCCAACGGTCTTGCTCCAAAGGTGGAGGAGGCCTGGGACTGTCAAAATCGCTGCCATGATCAGCGGGCTTTCCAACAATGGCTATCTGATGGTATCTGAACATCGGGATACATAGGGAACGAGTACCTCCAAATTTGACGACAAGCCAGGCCTTTGGGATCCACGAGGTGCGCCCTTGTTCCGTAGCGACCGGGTTCCCCAACCCTTTTTCTCGCTCTTCCTGTAGCTCTTCCAGATGCTCTGCCAGCCATCTCCTGTAGCACCGCAAGTTTGCCCTGAAAAGTCCAACGAAATGAGTACAGTATCGCTAAAGAAGAAAAGCTACAAAAAGAACAATGAACATCAATGAACTTTGGAATGGAACAAATCTGCCTTCGGAAGATTTCAAGCAACAAACGCAAGTTGGATTGGCTACACACTGCACTCGAATTTTCTTCTTTCACCTTTCCTTGCTTCACTTTGCCGCTTCCCAAAGGACAGTGACACGCTGGGGACAGGACAGCAATCCACTCTCAGCACAGAAAGCCCCCCGTGATACACGACCCTCACCATCTGGGTCCTCGCCAGGTCACGCCGAATCGTTCAATGTCCAAACCTTTTGATCGTTGAAGCCACTCAGGTTCTATTCCATCTAACTCTGTACATGCTCACTTCCCGCATCCCGCCACCGGGCCACGGTCCCATTCTCTCCAAAGAGAGCCGCGCAGAGATGCCTGTGGCCGTTGCAGGTAATCCTCATAGCACTGGTACCCTCGGACATTTTAAAGAAGAAAAGCATCGAAGACTATCGAAGTAAATGATGGATTTTCCAGCCTGAGTCACAAATGTCACAAGCCTTGTTTGATTCCCAGAGGGTAACCATGGCTACGATCCGAGTATTACGCGGCTATCCCGGTTCGGAAACTTGCCAACTAGGCTTTCGAACCACTAAGTGGGAGGATTGTAGTGACTTTGTAGTGATGGATTCCCCTGTGAAATTAACACAGACAACATTCCTGAAACAAGAACCGACTACTGTGGCACAAGCCCTTCCTCCATTCCGCTGTGGATAAAAACTTACAAAGTCACCCCTCTGCAAAAACGATCCCAGAGATTTGGGGTCCCTTAAGCTCCCCTTGGTAAAACCATATTCAAAACATCCAGCAAAACATTCAGCCACAACTCCAGTTCCCATTTTTGGTGGCAAACAAGACACAGTCGGATCACCCACCTCCAGTTTCGTGGCATCCACTGGCACAACTGCAGGCAAGACCTGGCGAACAACGTGCTTCTGCGCTTACCACTTGAATCTACGGCCACTGTAATATTACACGTATCAAATATCGGATCTTTTATATGTCATTATGACATATGTATCATATGTGTGTTTGTTCCTTAATATCTTGCCATATCAAATGTATCAGATGACGTGAATGTACCAAGATATAGTAGAAAGTATAACTACCATCATAGTTATAAATTAGACATATATTATACATGTAGTTATACACAATATATATACACATAATATATATATATATATATGTACATAATATATATATATACATATATACTAAACAACCAAACATATCCAAATATACCAAGAATCAAGACATCCAGGACATCAGGACGGGCCTTCTCCAGTAGCTGCAGCTCCAAGTAGCCAGAGCCGTCTTCGTCGAAGAAGGCGAACCACCCGGCTGGGTCCTGCAGCGGGCGATAGATCTCCTGGGAAGATGCAAAAATGCGTAGAACTGATGATAACTGATGTAGAAGCTATATGAAATAAATGAAAAACATTTAAAAAAAAAAACTGAAAATAAAAATCAGATATATACAGTAAGTCATGACAGTTGAATTCTGATGAGAAAAAACCAAAAGGAAAACGCCAAATGTGGTGGACCCACAATAAAATCAAAAAATGGCAAAGAGCGAGACGCAAGAATTGGCTGAAAATGTCGCAAGTAGGCTTCCAATAAGTTCACAAAATGTATTTTGACTAATGTGGGTAAAGCCGGTAAAGCAATAGTAAACTATCTCCAATTTTACCATAAATGGGTGGTATATACAGAATTATACAGATACATGATACCCTCTGGTAAACTAACATAACTATGGAAAATCACCATGTTTAATGGGAAAACTCACTATAAATGGCCATTTTCAATAGCATTCAATAGCTATGTTAGTTTACCAGAGGGTACATGAATAAACCATGAAAATATGGGGGGGTTCTTATTGCTTTACTAACATTCCCAGGTGCTGAAGATCCGCCCTGCCTCGCGCGGGTCGGGGGGTCGTGCTGGAGGCGGTTGAAACTGCTGGCGACACACGGGACAGCGCGGGTTGGTGGATTGCGAGGCCAACTCTGTGGCACAGGCAGCGCAGAGGAAATGCCCACATACCCGACCTGGGTAGATGGGGACGGCTGAGATCTTGTGGGATGGTTCACCATGGTTCACCATGGTTCACCAATATCCCACTTGGATCCACTTGGCCCATTTGGGAAGATTGCATGGTGAATAGCCGGATATGGCCGGAGTTCTGTCTGAAATTGCCTGGGTACAGTATGGAGCCCTTTGTGTTCACGGGGGTTTGATTCTAAGACCACATGCCCAAGTTCTGTCTCTGCCTCTTTTCGGCTTTCAGCTAAGACTATTTGTTTTCCAACAAATGACCTGTAATCGAGTCCGGCTCGCTACAACTTTGTTAGCTGATCCTGGACTTCAGAGCTGTCACCACCATACTGCGGATCACCCCAAGTAGCAACTGATCCATCTGCCATGATGGCAACAAATGCTCTTGCTGTGGCCTGAACCTCCTGCACATTCTTGAGCTGGTCTTGCACTTGAGAGCTTTCACCGCCGGCCTTAGGATCGCCCCACGTAACAAGGGATCCATCCACAAGGATGGCTGCAAATGCTCTAGTCGTGGCCTGGATTCGCTGCACATTCTTGAGCTGGCTTTGGACGTCTGAGCTGTCACCACCATTACCTAAATCGCCCCAGGAAACAACAGATCCATCAGCCAAGATCGCCGCAAATGCAGAACTCGTGGCCTGAATCTGCTGCACGTTCCTCAGCCGCTTATGAACTGCAGAGCCGTCACCACAGGCGCCCCACGACACAACCGATCCATCTGCCAGGATTGCAGCAAATGCAGAATCAGACGCCTGAATCTGCTGCACACTCTTGAGCTGATCTTGGACTTGAGAGCTGTCTCCACCATAAAGCGGATGGCCCCATGTAATGACAGATCCATCAGCCAAGATCGCAGCAAATGCTCTGGATGTGGCCTGAACTTGCTGCACATTCTTGAGCTGGTCTTGCACTTGAGAGCTTTCACCGCCGGCCTTGGGATGGCCCCACGTAACAAGTGATCCATCAGCAAGGATAGCTGCAAATGCATTAGACGTGGCTTGAATTTGCTGCACCTTCTTCAGCTGACTTTGGACGTCGGAGCTGTCCCCGCCAAAATCTCGAGTGCCCCACGTAACCACGGATCCATCAGCCAGGATTGCTGCAAATGCTTCCGATGTTGCCTGAATCTGCTTGACATTTCTGAGCCGATCTTGAACGGCAGAACTGTCACCACCAGCATCCGCATCGTCCCATGTAACGACGGATCCATCTTCCAGGACTGCGGCGAAGGAAGAATTTGTGACTTGAACCTGCTGCACTTTTTGGAGCCGTTTGTGGAGCTCAGACATATCATTTTCTTCATCGAGGTCTCCCCATGAAACAACCGATCCATCCGTAAGGATCGCAGCAAAGGCCCCATCAGTGGCTTGAACGTGCTGCACCTTCTTCAGCTGATGTTGGACTTCAGAGCTATCACCACCACAAAGTGGGTCACCCCAGGTGACAGTTTTGTCACCGCAGCACAAGGCAAAAGCTCTTGAAGATGCTGCGACCTTCGTTTGTTGCACAATAGCCATGAGGTGGTCTCCCTCGTGAATTCCTGCAGCCTGCAAGGATTCTGTATCAGTTACGACACGCCCTTCTGAAGTGACAAGCCGCAAACGCCCTTGTTGAAATGTCTTCTGGGCCAGAATTCTCAGATCTCCTATTTCAGAGGACTCTGCGAGCAAAAGGCTTTCACTTTGACCACTTGGCAAAGCCACGGTTACTCGAAGCATGGGGCGAACTGAGACTTCTAAAAATGCGAAATTGATGAAATTGTGATTGATTTCATTTGATGATGTGGGGGGTTCCATACATGGGGGATCCCCAATAGCTGGATGGTTTATAATGGAAAGTTCTATTTTTCAATGGATGATTTAGAGGTACCCCCATTTCAGGAAACCTCCATGTCTACCTAAAAATCCGAGCCAAATCCTCTCAGGCAATATGCATGGCTCCCTTCAGCATGTCTCTGTTGACTTCGGCATCAATCATCCACTCGAATGTCCCCGGTAAAACATGTCCCCAACATGTCTCACTTAAACCATGCGTGGTTTCAGTTGGTTTCACCATGGTTCAACATTGGCCAAACTCCACCGAAACCACATTGCCTGAAACGAGATGGTCAGAGGATGCAGGTGCAGTGGCATCATGGATGCAAATAACCCTACATATCCATAAATACATGCATATCTACGCATCTATTCTATTATATTCGATCCAATCCTGGCGACAAAAGCTCCTATACTAATTTGTTGATGATGAGTTGGTAGTTTTTAATTCCCCAGGAAAATGTTGCGTTTCCATCTCCTCAAACCTGCAGCTCATCCAAGTTACGCCCGTTGGTATCGAAGAGCACCGCTGGACCACCTTCGCCTGAGGTGCAAGGGGTGGCTTCACCAACAAAAATGGGTGAACAAATCGTCCAGAACTGGATGGAAACCATGAGGCCGCACTGCCAAACTCCTGAGGCAACGGCAAAGAGCTCTGAAGCAAACTGGGCATTCAGCCAGACCTTCAGCCTCGCACAGTGGCAAAATTGATCGTTTCCAACAACCAATTCGAGCTGTTCACAGATGTTCACAGATGTTCAACATCAAACAAATCAAAACTCCAAGGCATCAAAATGCCCGGCATTTGAACCAAAATTACTGTAGCTGTGGGTCAAAACCTTGTTGCCCTGCGGTGAAAACATCCAATAACATCCAATAACAATCATTATAGCTGGAAAAATAATGGAAGTTCATCCCCCATTCATATGGTCATGATGGAAGTGGATGAATCCATCATGAATTCGTGAGCATTCGCCCGAAATATGGATAGGTCTTGCACTAAATCATTGAACAAATCTCCAGCATCCTCATCTCATTTGCTGACCTCCGGCGCTGCCGGTCTCAGCCACGCATCGCGATCTTCGGCCATCTGCCCTGGAAGTTTGGGAATTCATCCAAGTCGGAAATAGGCGTGATAAGGTTTTAGCTTAAAAACTGTTGCGAAAAATTAAATCCGTGCAATCTATTTTGTTTGTGTAAATATACAGTTTATTAAGATCCATGGTTGTATCGTTTTGTTCATTTCAATAGATATTGTGGAAATCCTCCAGGGTTTCCGAAGTCATCTTTGACTTTTTTCCTACGAAGGTTAGGTACCTGAACATGTTGAGGCAAAAAAGTCCGATAGTAAATCATCAGTTTTCAGCACGTTTCACTATTTTTGAATGGCCACAATGGCCATCATTTTGGGCTAAATCTCCCATGATCACCGAACGAAACTCAGCCGGCTTGACCCACTAGTCGTTTGGCCAACTCGCGGTGTCCACCTCGGGACCCGGATGCACATTTTATATAAACCAAAAGACATCAGCTTCGTATCTGATCATCCCCTGTCCCCAAAATATTGAACACCCCCCAATATCAACATATGGCAGTGTGTCAAAACCAATAGTACCCCTTCTGTTCACATCAAAATAGCTGGGATTTATGGATGTTCATCCCCCTAAAAATGGTATTAATAGGTATTGATCCATACCCATATATCAACCATGGTGTGGGGGATATTTCAACCACTTGGGGACCATTGGACTATTGGACGACTCGACTGTCGGGCCGCTGGGGCCCCCTTGCCCTCCACCGCCGCACGCAATGCGCGTGCTTGCGCGACCAGATCGCTGTCCAGTGAGGCGCCGCGGTCCTAGTGGGGCTGGGATTCCTCCAAGAACCGACCACAAGGTGAGGCCTCCGTTTTTCATAGCTCAGTCGACGCACATAACTTGGTGAATTCTATGGTTTATGGGAAATGAGTAGCTGTATAGTTGGGGGTTATAAACCAACTTATACCGGGGGGCCCTCACCTTGTAGGTTTTTTTGGGATCCACAAAATCTGTGACAATGTGCCAAAATCTGTCATTTCTGGTCTTCGACTCTTCCTGACCATCCATTTTCGGGGCATAGAATGGATGTTTTCATTGCACAATGTTAACGCAGGACTAGTAAAACCCCAGATTGTTGATCGGATGGGTACCCATGTTTGTTCGTCTCACTATTTTGAAGCAACCCATGTTGCCGTTTGCCGGGTCCCCTTGTGGTCCCTTTGTCTGCGGTTTCACCGGCCCACCATTCGCTAAGGGGCAAAGAGCAACAGCGCCACTTCATCCCAATTCAGATCCAACGCCTGAAAGGTAGTGGATGAGGAATCAATCGATGCCAAAAATACCGGAAATCCATGGATTTCATCATCGATAGGAGTCTAAATGTTCGCTGAAACAAATAGAAGGACGTTTTTGTCTTTGGCAAAATTTTCTACGAATTGAATATTCGGACTCAGAATTGGTGCAGACTAGTGCAGACTGTGGCCCGGTCCATGATCCAGTTGGTGGTTTCAACGCATTTCCACATGTTCACCAACAAATCTAGATGCTTCAGCAAAATGATCAGATTTCAGTCCGCAGTGCGCCCCTTCCATTGCTGGTCCCTAAATGTTCTTCCATCGCTGCCCCAGGGACCTTTTCAACAATGGACTTTCCATCGGGAAGTCGGCCAGTGACCTCAAAGAGAGAGGTGTTTCAGGTGGGGTCAATATTGATGGGTTGATCGCTACGTGCGTGCGGCATTTTGGGGAAACCAGGAATTCATGAGATGAATGGAAGAACCATGGGCTGGTTCATGATGTTGACTCAAGTGTTCTTCCACTGATTCGGCATGAAGATCATGATTCCTATCAAGCAAAACATGCAAATCGAAACACTCACACTCAACCATCAATTTTGGGAATTGTTGGCAATGTGTCAAAAACTGATTGGAGAACGTGTATATACATTTAATGGTTGGTGAAAATAGAGTGTCCCAGTTCGTGGATCATTATAATCCCCAGCATATAAGAGGTAGATTAATAACTCATCAACCATATTATTTTGATGGTTGCAATCCCTAAGAATGATGGGTTCACTCCCCATTGAATAACTGCGGCTTCGCTGTCATGTTGCTGGTCACTTATCCCTATTGGGTCCCGATGATTTCCCTTTTTAAAATGGTAATAATGGTAATACCCTCTGGTAAATTAACATAACTATTGAAAATGAGCCATTTATAGTGGATTTACCCATTGATAGCATGGTGATTTTCCATAGTTATGTTAGTTTACCAGAGGGTAATTCATGATCGACCAAGTCCTTTAATTTCCCATAACTTATCCCATAATTATCCAATAATTTTAAGGTACTTGTCCAAGAATGAAACCAAGCTACCTGTGGTTGGTTAAGTCCCCCAATGGTTATATCCCATCAAATCCCAACTGTATATATCCGAGTAAATCCCAACAAAATCCCACTTAAACACCATTCAATCCCATCAAATCCCATTAATCCCCATTAATCCCTATTAAATCTCATGAAATCCCATTAATCCCCATTAAATCCCTATTAAAGCCCATGAAATCCCATTAATCCCCATTAAATCCCATGAAAGTTTCATTGAACCCAACGGTTCATCATAATTTGCGGCCAACGTCGGATTCGGAAACTTTAGCGTCGGATTCGGAAACTTCCTGGCCCTCGGATTCGGAAACTTCAAGGCCCACGGATTCGGAAACTCCCAGGCCCTCGGATTCGGAAACTTGCTGCCCCCGGATTCGGAAACTTTGAAGCCCACGGATTCCGAAACTCCGTGGCCCTCGGATTCGGAAACTCCCTGCCCCCCGGATTCGGAAACTTCGAAGCCCGCGGATTCGGAAACTTCCTGGCCCTCGGATTCGGAAACTTCAAGGCCCACGGATTCGGAAACTCCCAGGCCCTCGGATTCGGAAACTTGCTGCCCCCGGATTCGGAAACTTTGAAGCCCACGGATTCCGAAACTCCGTGGCCCTCGGATTCGGAAACTCCCTGCCCCCCGGATTCGGAAACTTCGAAGCCCGCGGATTCGGAAACTTCCTGGCCCTCGGATTCGGAAACTTCAAGGCCCACGGATTCGGAAACTCCCAGGCCCTCGGATTCGGAAACTTGCTGCCCCCGGATTCGGAAACTTTGAAGCCCACGGATTCCGAAACTCCGTGGCCCTCGGATTCGGAAACTCCCTGCCCCCCGGATTCGGAAACTTCGAAGCCCGCGGATTCGGAAACTTCCTGGCCCTCGGATTCGGAAACTTCAAGGCCCACGGATTCGGAAACTCCCAGGCCCTCGGATTCGGAAACTTGCTGCCCCCGGATTCGGAAACTTTGAAGCCCACGGATTCCGAAACTCCGTGGCCCTCGGATTCGGAAACTCCCTGCCCCCCGGATTCGGAAACTTCGAAGCCCGCGGATTCGGAAACTTCCTGGCCCTCGGATTCGGAAACTTCAAGGCCCACGGATTCGGAAACTCCCAGGCCCTCGGATTCGGAAACTTGCTGCCCCCGGATTCGGAAACTTTGAAGCCCACGGATTCCGAAACTCCGTGGCCCTCGGATTCGGAAACTCCCTGCCCCCCGGATTCGGAAACTTCGAAGCCCGCGGATTCGGAAACTCCCTGGCCCTCGGATTCGGAAACTTGCAGGCCCTCGGATTCGGAAACTTCAAGGCCCACGGATTCGGAAACTCCCAGGGCGTCGGATTCGGAAACTCGCTGCCCCCCGGATTCGGAAACTTCGAAGCCCACGGATTCGGAAACTTCCAGGCCCTCGGATTCGGAAACTTCCAGGCCCTCGGATTCGGAAACTTCAAGGCCCACGGATTCGGAAACTTCGTGGCCCTCGGATTCGGAAACTCCCTGCCCCCCGGATTCGGAAACTTCGAAGCCCGCGGATTCGGAAACTGCCAGGGCGTCGGATTCGGAAACTCGCTGTCCCCCGGATTCGGAAACTTCGAAGACACGGATTCGGAAACTTCCAGGCCCTCGGATTCGGAAACTTCAAGGCCTTCGGATACGGAAAGTTGCGGCTCCCCCCGGATTCGGAAACTTGAATTTGGGATTTAGAAATAGCATTGGTTTGGAAACTCCCAGTGCCGAGATCTCAAAAAAAACAAACTGCATTGTGGAAAAAAGAACATTCCGGATGTAGTTCGTCGGATTGATCTGAAAATGCAAACTGATCTCCTATATGTATAGACTCACTGATGCAATCCGAATGGTTGATCATACACGAATCCAATGTATCCCAATATTGACTGGTGTTTCCCATCATTGAGGAATACCATTGCATGCAGGGCTTTGGGGGGGGAAGTTTATAAAAAGACTTGCAACCGTGAGAAGAACTCTATGCAAGGGAAGGATGTGCATTGAGGAATACCATTGCATGCAGAGCTTTGGGGGGGGGAAGTTTAGAAAATGACTTGCAATCGTGACAAGAACTCTGTGAAAGGGAAGGATGTGCATTGAGGACTACCATTGCATGCCGAGCTTTGGGGGGGGGGGAGTTTAGAAAATGACTTGCAATCGTGACAAGAACTCTGTGAAAGGGAAGGATGTGCATTGAGGAATACCATTGTATGCAGAGCTTTGGGGGGGGGAAGTTTAGAAAATGACTTGCAATCGTGACAAGAACTCTGTGAAAGGGAAGGTATGCATTGAGGAATACCATTGCATGCAGAGCTTTGGGGGGGGAAGTTTAGAAAATGACTTGCAATCGTGACAAGAACTCTGTGAAAGGGAAGGATGTGCATTCAGAAATACCATTGCATGCAGAGCTTTTCGGGGGGGAAGTTTATAAAAAGACTTGCAACCGTGAGAAGAACTCTATGCAAGGGAAGGATGTGCATTGAGGAATACCATTGTATGCAGAGCTTTGGGGGGGGAAGTTTAGAAAATGACTTGCAATCGTGACAAGAACTCTGTGAAAGGGAAGGATGTGCATTGAGGACTACCATTGCATGCAGAGCTTTGGGGGGGGGGAAGTTATAAAAATGACTTGCAATCGTGACAAGAACTCTGTGAAAGGGAAGGATGTGCATTGAGGACTACCATTGCATGCAGAGCTTTGGGGGGGGAGAAGTTTAGAAAAGGACTTGCAATCGTGACAAGAACTCTGTGAAAGGAAAGGATGTGCATTGAGGAATACCATTGTATGCAGAGCTTTGGGGGGGGGAAGTTTAGAAAATGACTTGCAATCGTGACAAGAACTCTGTGAAAGGGAAGGTATGCATTGATGACTACTATTGCATGTAGGGCTTTGGGGGGGAAGTTTAGAAAATGACTTGCAATGGTGACAAGAACTCTATGCAAGGGAAGGATTTGCATTGAGGAATACCATTGCATGCAGGGCTTTGGGGGGGGGGAAGTTTATAAAAAGACTTGCAACCGTGAGAAGAACTCTATGCAAGGGAAGGATGTGCATTGAGGAATACCATCGTATGCAGAGCTTTGGGGGGGGGAAGTTTAGAAAATGACTTGCAATGGTGACAAGAACTCTATGCAAGGGAAGGATGCGCATTCAGAAATACCATGGCATGCAGAGCTTTTCGGGGGGAAGTTTAGAAAATGACTTGCAATCTTGACAAGAACTCTATGAAAGGGAAGGATGTGCATTGAGGAA
>CAMXCT020003830.1:0-52793 GCA_947184155.2 Cladocopium goreaui
GGTTGGGGCTGCGCAACCATTTTGTAGTGAAGAAACGGCCTGCATAGCCTCAAACTCTACTAAATGGATGTGCATGCATGATCGAATTTCACTACTAAATGTGGGCCCCTGGTTCAGCTGAAACGCAAAATTTGGATATATTTTCAGAGTGTCTTAAGACGCCAACATGACTCGACCAAACACCCTGTTCCATTTAGTAGAGGTGCTCATTTGAGCACAAGTTGCGGGACCAACATCACTCGACCAAAACCCCAAAGCCATTTAGTAGAGAAATGCACGGGGTCCATTTAGTAGAGAAAACAACATGAAACACATATGACTGATCCCATGACCATCCATTTAGATTTAGCATCGCCACCAAAAAAGGTAACAAAAGAACCCAAGCACGAAAGGCAGCACCCGACGAGCAAGAAACACCCAAGCGAGGGATTTGGCATCGCCCCCCAAAAAAGGCAACAAAAGAACCCAAGCACGAAAGGCAGCACCCGACGAGCAAGAAACACCCAAGCGAGGGATTTGGCATCGCCCCCCAAAAAACGCAAAAAAAAACAAACACGAAAGGCAGCACCCGACGAGCAAGAAACACCCAAGCGAGGGATTTGGCATCGCCCCCAAAAAAGGCAAGGCAGCACTTGGCTAGACAGGGGAAATCTTGACAGATTTTGGACATTTTGGGACTACAAAATGGTGTTCCATAGCACGTAAGGGTTAATAGGGCACACAAGGATGCAACAGGGCTTTGTTTCAAACAGTTCTAGATAGACTGATCCCATGACCATCCATTTAGTAAGCACCCGACGAGCAAGAAACAACCAAGCGAGGGATTTGGCATCGCCCCCAAAAAAGGCAAAAAAAAACACGAAAGGCAGCACCCGACGAGCAAGAAACACCCAAGCGAGGGATTTGGCATCGCCCCCAAAAAAGGCAACAAAAGAACCCAAGCACGAAAGGCAGCATCCGACGAGCAAGAAACACCCAAGCGAGGGATTTGGCATCGCCCCCAAAAAAGGCAAGGCAGCACTTGGCTAGACAGGGGAAATCTTGATAGAATTTGGACATTTTGGGGCTACAAAATGGTGTTCCATAGCACGTAAGGGATAATAAATAGGGCACACAAGGATGCAACAGGGCTTCGTTTCAAACAGTTCTAGATAGACTGATCCCATGGCCATCCATTTAGTAAGCACCCGACGAGCAAGAAACACCCAAGCGAGGGATTTGGCATCGCCCACAAAAAAGGCCAAAAAAGAACCCCAACACGAAAGGCAGCACCCGACGAGCAAGAAACACCCAAGCGAGGGATTTGGCATCGCCCCCCAAAAAAGGCAACAAAAGAACCCAAGCACGAAAGGCAGCACCCGACGAGCAAGAAACACCCAAGCGAGGGATTTGGCATCGCCCCCCAAAAAACGCAAAAAAAAACAAACACGAAAGGCAGCACCCGACGAGCAAGAAACACCCAAGCGAGGGATTTGGCATCGCCCCCAAAAAAGGCAAGGCAGCACTTGGCTAGACAGGGGAAATCTTGATAGAATTTGGACATTTTGGGACTACAAAATGGTGTTGCATAGCGCGTAAGGGATTATAGGGCACACAAGGATGCAACAGGGCTTTGTTTGAAACAGTTCTAGATAGACTGATCCCATGACCATCCATTTAGTAGAGGCAGCACTTGGCTAGACTGACTGGAGGCGGCATGGCAGGATACCGCAAGGATGCTATCTTTGTCCAACTTCTGTTGTTTCATATCGCGGTATACCCGATCATGTTGATTTACTTCAACCCAGGAATATCTTTGATATTCATTGGCATTCTAGAATTTATATTTATTTTTCAAGCTTCTTATTATTTTTTGAGCATCTATTATCATATACTATCTGGATTTACGTGATTCATCCTGATGGACATGGATTGGCCAAACGACTATCGGGGGCAACGGAATGGGAATCTCTACTAAATGGTTTTTCAGTTTTGTCTCGTGTCATTGTGACCGTTTTATAAACTCTACTTCGCAACCTCTACTAAATGGTTCCTGTGATTTTGCAACATTTTTTTGACATCTCTACTAAATGGTTTTACCCAAAAAACAACATTTGACATCATATGATTAACATATCATTTTTACCTCACTACTAAATGTGGATCATGGGTCTAGAGATGTTTACTTGATTTTTTTTGAAAAATCATGATTCTCTACTAAATGGTTTCTGGAAATTTCACACTAAATTTTTGGTTCACTTTCCGGGACCTAGGTCATAGCATTTAGTAGTGGAAATTGGCAGGAGGATTCATATTATATATCATATTATATATATATCATATTATATTTATTCGAATAGATATACTCACAACATCTAATATTTATCATGAACGATACCTGCAATAATAAGCATTAGATATATACTAGTTCGAAAGATCTACAGTGCCAAAAACCCTTGTAAACCCCAACGACCATCAGTGCCATAAACCATGAGGACTGCCAAAAAAATCGTTATTCAAAAACTTTCCTTGGTAAACCTCCATATTTTCAAGGCCTAAGTAATCTAAGTGTCAACTCAACTGCTCCCAGCGGCCCCAACCCCAGACCTGCTTTGGAGTGCTTCGCCGCCGCCGTATCCACTTGGAGCATCAGATCGCGCGTGGCCTTGGCCTTGGTTGCGACAAAGTCCGTCTGCGTCTGCATCGCCTGGATAACCGGGATGGGGAGGTCACGTCAAGTGGCAACCGTGGAACCCATGGGATTGATTGTTGCACAAAGCATGTGAATATATATATATGCAAGAATGTGTGTATGATTGTATGTATGTATGTGTGTATTTATGAATGCGTGTATGAATGCGTGAATGTATGTATGTATGTGTGTGTGAATCGGAGGTTATCTCCCCGGTTATATGTTCTTGGCTGTTATAGAAGGCTGTTGATTTCCCTCACCAGTGATGACGAACGAACAACGGTTTCGGCATTGCATCCTTTTTACGTGGAGCTGGCAGCATCTTGAGCCAAAGGTGGCAAGTGTATGCGACCCTTGGCTGTGGACGATTGAAGGTTATTTACATTGGGAATATACATCATGCCGTAGCCTACATCCCATTCGCACCCCCCACGCATGGCCAACTTTGTTGGCCACGCGCAAAGGAGTGTCCCTTAAATCGATCCACTACATCTGCAGCTGTTCATTTATTGAATTATGGAGAGCTAAAGTCCGTTCAGAACTTCATATCTACATGGCGGCTTGCTACGATCTCTACCAAACAAAAAAAAGGGTTCTGTTCACGTGCGTGCTGACACGACGTAGTCGGTGTACAGCATTGAGGTTCATCCGATGTGGCGTAGCCAGCATGGAATCCCACTCAAGCATGCGAATTAAAATCGAAACACAAAGATGACTATGGAACTAGAAGTTTACCTTCCCGTTCCTTCGTCGGTTGAGATGTAGACCGCTGTAGAAACTCAGCGTCTCGTGCAATGATGTTCAAAAAAAAAATGTGGTTCTAAATTAGCCGGCTCAGAGTCCTCTCAGAAATCATTCGAAATGAAGTAGAGGTAAGTCTCGAGCAATGATTGCATCCTCGCTTCGCCAGATTCAATCAGGACCTATGCAGAGGTCATATCGATTTATCATCTATATCCCCATCCATAGTATCCATGTTGGTTCCAGTCTCCACCACGGTGTGAATAAGATCTTCCACCTTTTCCTTGGTCTTTTCCACCCTTCTGTGGCGGGGTTACTGGAGCTTGTTTTGGCGGAGGAGCGGCTTCGACGGTTCTCCATGTTGCTGATGATGATGCTTTCGCTTTTGACACTCTGCCCAGTGCTGGTGCTGCCTTCGGGGCTGCTTTCGATTTGCCAGCGGCCGGGTTAGCACGTTCACGATCGGCAGGAACCGGGGTATCAGCAATCGCAACCAGGTGGGCTTCTGTCATGTGGATGCCCCATCTTGGTCGTTGATCATCCCGTTGCTTGATGTGGTTGTAGTCATTGATTGCATCATACAGCTTCTGGAGTAGAGGTCGTGGCAATTGCCGGCCATTTTGAAGGATCAGATGCAAAACTGAAATTCTTCGAAGTGGAGGTCGAAGAGCACACACAATGTCAACTGGGTTCAGTGTGATCGTGTCTTGAAAGTCGACGTTCCTGAAGAAATAAACAGCATTCACTCTGTATGCACCTGCAATGATTCTTCTGACCAGGACATCTTGTCGGTCAAGGGCTTCGCGGGCGGCTGTGGTCTTTCTCATCTCATCCCTTGTTGAGTCACGTTTCGACAGTTTCTCCATCTCTTCATCGAAGAAGATATTTTGCAGGTCTTCATATGTGTAACCGCATTCAAGGGTGTATACGAGAAGTCGCTTAAGTACCACTGCCCCATAGTATGCATTGACGAATCCCTCTTCCCCGATGTCGTCCCTTTGTTGTGGTCGGCCGATCTCCTGGTAGAGCTCTTTCATCTGTTGTGCAGTTGGTTCGATGAGTTCACCATTTTCATCCTCACCTAGGTATGGCACTCTTGAATCCAAGTCCATCCTGAATTTCCGGTTCTGTTGAAAGTGTTTCCATGCCGTCTCGATGTCTCCACAGAAGTTCCGTTGGAATAGTCTGTAGATCCTGACGATATGTAACCCAATCTGTAACAGGAGGATTTTGATGAGCTCCGGCTGAGCATCTCCAATTGTGCAAGGCTCGATTGGCAGGACCTTTGATCCAAACTCAATCCTCTTCATCCACTTGGGGTACTCAATCACTGCATCATGAGCTTCTCCAGCCTCGTACTCCTCGATGTTGATTTCATCGACCTCTATCTCTTCATCGTCATTCTCATCGGTCTGTTTTCCTTCCTCATTGAGAAATTTGTCGACCTCATCTTGCTCTCTGAAGTCTCTTCTCTCGTCATTGATGTCGCCCTTCTTCGAGGCTTGATCATCATTTTCTTCTTCTGGTTGAGGTTCTTGTTCTGGACTCTTCATGGTGACGTCATCATCATCTTGCATCAGCTCGTCGTCATCATCTTCACCTGTCAAATCGATCTTCACTTCTTCCCATGCTTTCTTGACATGGTCTTTGAGATCTTCTTCTCGAGGACGTGATTCGGCACTTGGTACAGTAGCCACGGTGATCTTGATTCGTTTCCTCCATCCATGACTGACCAAAAATCCTTTGCACGTCACACAAATCGATAGTGGTGCAGGGGTCTCCATCAGACATGCGGGGCATAGTCGATGGTCCTCCTTGCTTGGATGATGAGTGACTGCTAACAATGATATTGCATCATTCCAATCCGGATGTCCAGGGAACAATCTGTGAGCATGACTGAAGTGACCGGTCTTGAGATCGACAAGCTTTCGAAGTTCGTTCAGATCGGGTGATGATTCATCAGGCACAATGTTCCCAATGAGTTTGTCAAATCGTTCAATGGTGGCCACCCTCCTTGCTCCTTGTACCGAAAGTACAAGTTGATCTTTTCCCTTTGTGATCATGAGACGGTAGTAGTCCTTTTCCTTCCAATCATAGTACCAAACTGCATCGAATGATTCGAATGGAATTGTTTCTTGGACCAAAATGTGTCCGTCTGCTGATAATCGAGGGGAGAACTTGGCGATGGAATCGTACGTGATGTAGATGTAGACAAGATCAGTTTGTTCAATCTTCCTGAATCTCAGCACCGTCTGACTTCGCACGTCCCACGGTGCGAATGGCACGAAGAACGTATTGATGCGGTCGCCTCCTCCTCCGGGACATAGTCCTTCTCTGAAGATTTGAGCGATGTTGTCAAAAGTGGTGCAGTGAAATCCTCCTCCAAGAGTGTATCCGACTCCAGGGTTCATCTGATAGGAAGTCTTCTTGTCTTCGATGTGCACACCGCCTTGAACTCTTGAATGTGCCATAGGGGCACGGATTGCCACCGGCCAAAGCCAAATCTCTCGATCTGCTGTGCCGATCTCCAACCTCAGTGTGTGTCGTTCAAGTCTCGAGGTCAATCCATCATTGAAGTTGTTCATGACGTATTCCAATTCACCTTTTGTGACCTTGAGTCCTAGCACTTGAGCTCGGATTCTTTTCGTTTGCTTGTACTCAGTGAAGATCACTCTCTGGAAATTGTTCCACCTCTCAACAAGTACTGGGTAGTTGACGCGGGCCGTTCCAGCCAATGTATGTTGGTCTCTCCAAATGTTGTCGTACTTCAAGATCGACTCGACATTGACCCAACCTGCTTCATCGCATGGTAGTCCACGGTGATTTCGATTGTCCTTGACGCAACCCACGGAGTGGCGTAGCGCTGCATTGAATCTTTTCGACAATTCGACTATCCATTGCGGATTTTCCCACTTGTTGCCCATCCACTCATTCTCGCCATATCGATGCACATTACTCCATCCATATCCAAGATATTCTTCTCCATTGATGCGCCATAGGGTGTCCTTCATGTTCTCGTCATCTGGTGTGGTACATTCATCAATGTCATGCATTCCACCACAAATGAAACAATACTGAACACTCGATGCGTCGGCAATCAGCTTCTCAAATTGATCACGGATGTTCCGCACCTCAGTTCGGCGCTTCTTCGCTTCCGAAGGTTGGCCCCCCATGTCCTCTTCTTCCTCCTCAATTTCGATGTCACCAGCTCCGGCATCAGTTTCTCCTGAAGTCTGTTCTGCTCGAGGGCCCCGCGCCGTAGGCGTCGTGGTCTCCTCTTCAGGCTCGCCAACTTCGTCCTCCTCCTCATCGCTTGATGAGACCTCAATCATTTCAGGGTGGTCATCGTAGTTGGCTTCCGGGAGCACCGGCATTCTGGTGATCTTCTTCTGCAGGAGTAGGTCGAAGATTCCCGCTTCTTTCAAGACTGTTGTCACCATGTCGTTCTCGACCGGTGGGATGTATGCTTTCCTGGATCGGTTTCGCTTCGTGTTGATGGTGTCGGTAGGTCGACATGAACTGCTGAATAGCCAGAATGACTCTTCCAGTCCTGCGAGGCAACTGTCAAGGTTTGCCCCCCATCCACCAAACATAGTAGGGAATTGAATACCCAGGTCAAGCATCCCAAGCCAGAATTCGAAAATGTCGCCGACATACTCAGCTGTTGCGGTTGGATTGAGCATGGATGCGATCTCCTCCTTGGTCAACACGGTCTTCATGTAGTCATGATAGGCGACGTTTCCACCATCCCAAAGCAGTCTGTAAAACCATCGAATTCGGTGTGATCCACCTCCGCAATCCTCTGTTCGTGTTTCACGTTGCACATTGAATTGGGGCAACAGGTCTCGTCTGCATTTTCCTTTCACCATGTATGCAGGCATGCGGATGGCACCTCGATGTGATACCTGTTTGAGTACATCGCTTGTCGTCCTGTATCCTGATAGCATTGCAAGTGTCGCAGTGACCAAGAATCCACGGAGGTCCTTTTCGGCTTCCATTTCTCTCCAGTCAACGCACTCATTGTAGATGTTGAGCAATCTTGCAGCTACTCTTGCATCCTGTGAAAATTCATCCATCCCAATGTCTTCAGTTCCGTAGATTGCCGCTCTTGTCCAGTTGCTTGCGCAATTCAGACATCTTGTGCGGTTCTCAGTGCAGGTATTCAATCTCGAATCATTTTGATGAAATCCTTTGCACACATCGCACATCAATTCGGAATCTTCGGTTACCTCGACCCAATGCTCATCCACATCTGTCAGGGGCTCCGGGGTGAATACTCCTCGTCGGATGTCTGACCATGCTTTTCTCTGGACCGAATCCTTCATGTGTTTCATTCCTCCGATGATGTTTGCCGATCCAGCTTGAGCATCTGTGATTTCTCCAGCACGAATGCTGGGAACAATTCGTGGATGTTCTGTGCATCGTTTGATGGTTTCAATGTCAAATCCGGTGTTCTTCACATGGACGCATTCTTCATTCAGGTCATGGACTGTATCATGATCCATAGCACAATGTAAGAAGACCTTCTGTCGCATCAGTGACTTTTCGAGCATAGCCCAAATGACTTCCTTGCCTTCACCTTCTTTCCAATAGAAAGGCTCACGTCCACAAGCATATATCTGTTTCCAGAATCTTTCATTGGTGGAGTGAATGATGCCCTTTTCCTTCAAGATTCTCGCAAGCTCCTCGGCCATGGATACAATCGAAGATTGGGACCCAAGAAACCGGGCATCTTTCAGAATGTTGACGAAAATCGGAAGAGGTGCTGCTTGGCTGATATCTGTGATGATCTCCGCCAATTTGATGATGAAGTCTGCATTTGGCACCAGCATGCGATTTTGTCCTCTGAACAATGCTGCGAAAGAGATCCAAATATGAACAGTGGCACTTGAGAACGTATTGGCGTTGGTTCGTAGGAAAGTCAATGCTTTCGTTGCCAGTTCCAAGAAATCTTCGGGTTTCTCCAGGGATTCATAGGGAAGTTGGTACACCTTGATGGATGAAAGACCCATGTTGTTGAGCCCAGCCTCAATGTCATTGATGATTCTCGAGCTAGATCTCGTTTGGTAGGTCAAATCCGTCAAGATGAGGGCTTTGTTGTTTCTCACTTGTCCTCCCAATTCGTCCCATTGGTCCATCCAAGGCTTCCCGATGATGAACTGTCCAATCTTGTTTCCCAACTTCTTGAGCTTGATTCGAATCTCGCCCTCCACCGTATCTTCAATACCCAATGTCAACATAGCTAGGACCTCCGTCACTGGATATCCTTTGCACCTGACAAACTCGGTGGTCGTGATGATGTAGTGGTAGAGCTTCAACCATTCGTAGTCGTTCTCATTGATCATGTGGGAATCAAGTTGTCCTTCTGTCAGCATGTTGAAAGACAGAGCAGCATGAAATGTCAATCTTCTCAAATACTGTTTCCAGACTAAATTGGTTCCATACTTGTGAGTAGTGTGAGGACCCTCTACGATGGAAAGCACAAAGTCTTTGCCGGATCTCAAGAATGCAATTCTCTGTTCTTCACGTGCATAATCTTCGGCAGCATGTAGACGCACTTCCACGGTTGAAGGTTTCCTCCTCTTCATCCAGTCTTCAGTTGGAATCCAATTTTCATCTCTTTCTGTTTCGGTACGACCCTGAGATGTCGCTCCAGGTCCAGATCGGAAAGCTGCATGGGTCGACGAAGATGCACCTCCGCCAGTCGATGATCTTGGCATCTTCTTCGGTTGAATGTTCGAACTTTGTGATTGCTGCGATGCCTTTGGTTGTGGTCCCTCCGGAGGAGTGGACGCACTCTGGGCACTCGGTCCAGTTGATGTATCATCATTCACCCATGAAGGTTCCTCATTGTTCCAGAAGTCGACTTCGTCGGGTTTTCGTCCATCATTGAAGATCAAGGGGACATCCCAGTTGTCAAAGTTGTGCATGTTGCCACCTGTTCCAGCTTGAGTATCGGTCATTGATGTTGTAAAATCTTTGAGGGAACTGTGGCAAGCATGACGCCTCTCTTTCTCAGTGTATCTGGCTCCTTCATCGGCAATCGAGACATTGTAACCCTGTCCAATTAGGATTCCCTGAGGGATGTCAAAGGCTTTGAGGATCGAGAACTGGATCTCGGACAATTCTGCTATCTTCGACAAATTCCCATCTCCTCGAGCGCTGGTCTTGTGTCTTTCGAGTGTAGTGCCGAGGGCCAACAAACATAAGAAATGGTTCTGGGCTGCACTCCTTCCTTTCGGTTGGTTGGTTTCAAAAGCAATCACATCTTTCATCACATCCTGCAAGATGATCTGATCCGATGGGTTCTGCTCGTTGTGATACCTCAATGCATGTCCTAGGTGCCTCATCTGGATCTCAACCATGTGTTTCATTGCCGTCAAATAGCTATCATTGTCAGATGGAGACTTCGGATTCACCTTGGTCAGCTCGTCCATGACTTTGAAGTATTCGGCGGTCCTTGTCACAGCTAGCCATGATGTTGCACTTGGATCTGTGTTAAATGATGGTGTTCCTCGATAAATTTGTTTCATGCTTCGGATCTTCGCCTCAGTCTCAGCAGCAGTGGCTTGATCATCAAAAGGTTCGGGAAAGTGCCCTTTGGACAGTACGATCCAGAGCTCATCAAGTCTGTCGTAGATCTCTTTGTCCATGAAGCGTCCCATAGTTGCATCTTCATATGGGCATCTGCTGGCAAAGACTTCACGAATCTCGACCCTTTTGACAAAAACTCCCATCCGGAACACTTCTTCTCGATGTCCTGCGCTCTCTGCAACAACTTGTAAGCTACTTCCAGGGCTTGTGCAGTTGCTTCACTGGTGTGCCTGGAGTTCGCGAAGTAAGCTGAGTAGACAACTGCAGGCGGCATGCCAAATCTAATCCATTGATTGGCTGTGTCCTCATCTGAGATCAGGCGAAAATTCGAGCCTCGGGTGTCTCGGAATGGTGATGGAGTCTTGGCGGCAATGGTTCCTTCAGACAATCCCTTCAGCACTCGTAATGCAACGGTGATTCGGCTTCCTGAGAATTGCCCTACTGAGTTCAGATCATGGGTTTCGGCCATCCCGCTTTGTACAGAAGAAAGTTGCACGGACCGTAGGTCTCGTAACAACTGTTCGAGCAGCGGAAATAGTTGTACGAACCGTAGGTCTCGTAACAACCAATCGGAGTCGAATTCAGAAAGCGGTCGACACGAAAATGAAAAGTGCCACGAAGAAAGAACCGAAGTCGATGTCAATCTCGAAAAGCACCAGTGCAGTAGCGATCGCTCGAACGAATGGTCAATGGCGTCGAGCTCTCGAGTAGCACAAACGGATGTTGCCACCGACTTGATTGGGTGACTGCGGATATTCTCGGAATCACGAGACATTTCAGCTTTCAATTGTTCATCACATGCAAGCGGCTTCCAACGTTTCATCACTTTGACGTTCACAAATGGACTATTCCTGATTACATGATCATTGATTCCATTCATGATTATCTTGGCTATCCACTTGGTGTAAACTTGAGTAATGCGAGTTTCCCTACCGGCACACTCAGCATGGTCATGACGGCGATCACATCTTCTATGAAGCTTTGGAAAAGACACCCCCGATGTAACAATCTTCCATGGTTTCTTGATTGGTTTGGGAGTCTCTTGGAACTGTGATTTCAAGCCATACATGCATCCATCAAATTTGTGCTCATGAGATACGGTTCCTTCCACAAGGTCAGTCATTCTACGGTCCTTCCAGTAGTCACAACCTCTAGGCAACTCAAGCAAGGCTGGTGATCCCATATTGATAAGTTCACTTAGCACTGATGCAAATACTTCCCACAACGCCCAGAAGATCTGTTTCTTTGCTTCGATGAGTTGTGTCGTTGCTTCGCTTACCCATCGGTTGATTCGGTTCCATGGTGAACCTCCTGTACATGGACCTGCAAAGAACACTGAATCAAGTTTGGTCCGAAGGCATCGCCTTGCTTTACTGATTCCGTACGGAGAGAGCATGTCGTCATCTTCAGTGATTGGCACGACATGAAACTTCATTTCGTCCTTCATTTTGTTCTGCAAGAACGTAAACCAGTTTCTCTCTTCCGAACATAACAAGACGAAGCATGGGACTGCTTGAGGAACTTCGATCAAATTGATTGCAAGGGAAAACTTTGCATACTTTGATGTCATCAAGTCACAAGGTGATTTGGAAAATTGAAATTCCAAAGTTCTGTTTTTCTTTTCTCTCCAAAGGATTACCGACACTTTGGGATGGTCAACCTCATGTTTGCCTACTTCAATGTGATATTGATAGGGGACAAAAACATCAGTGATGGGAATAGTACTCAAGTCATTGCAATTGGTGCAGAGCGTGATTACTCCCTGATTCACCTTATAGTTCTTACCTCCATTGATCACTTCAGCATTGGCGAGCACCTTGAATGTCGATTTTCCAGTCCAAAATTCATTCAACTTGTTCGTTGATTCATGGCTGTCGCCCTTGAATCTCCATATATCTTTGATCACTCGAGTGTTAGTTTTGAACTTTTGTTCAGTTTCCCTTTCATCACATATGATCCTAGGGTCACAGGGACAGTCTTCGCAATCCTGTGGCACAAAGTTTTGCCTTCTTGGCGTTTTGTGAATTCGGATCAATGTCTCTTTCCCATCCCACTGCCAATGGTCTTCATTTTTCTTACCTAACACTTGGGATTTTCGGGTGGATTTTACAAACGGAATATTATCATTGATGTCCAATTCCGGATGCTTATGACATAGGCCAGGTGTTGAAGTGGACTGTGGGTGCCCCTTGTCACTGTGCGAATGCCATCCTTCACCCTCACTCCCCCCATGAACAAGGCGCATAAGCGTATTGATCACACGTGGCTGGCTGAAGGCGCTGGTGAATGGATTTCGGGTGTTGAGACGGTGATGTCTGTGCATCTAAAAACAAGGCATCAACCGAGAACATCAGCATTGGTGAATCGGTCGGATGCTGTACACGGTCATGTGGTGTTGACGCACACGAGTCACGTAGTGAGCTCGAGTGGGCAAGCGGGGCATGCACGTGCTTTGACGACATCACCCGGTGGGTTGAAGTCGTTGAAACGGATTGTGAAACAGTGTCCGGGATCAACGGCTGCTTGTTGGGCGAATGATACTGAAAACACGCTCGTTCAACCCACTTATCAAATCTGATAGCCTGCTCTGGTGGAGATGCACGGTGTTCGACCTTCGTCCACGCACCATTGAGAAGAACCCATGTGGATCTCAATACATCTGGCGGCACGATCAAGCCGGGTGGCTTGGGACGATAAAACACCGGTTGCTTGACGACAAAAATGGGATCCATACCTGGCAAGTATTGTAGCTTCTCTTTACTAGTCAAACCCTTCCTATACACTTCTTTCGGCAAAATAGGGGTTTCCGTGTATGGGAAGTTTGGGATGTCCTCAGTTTTGGATTGGAAAACTTGGCGAGTAGTCATATCGACATCGGTGCTTGGCTGCAACATGTCCAATACTTCTTTGCTCTGCAAGTCCTGAGGTTCCAACAAGTTGATTAGCATACAGGCTTTCTTCCATGCCATGGGATTCTTGAACCCTTTAGTATGGATATCTGCTGCCATTTTGGCTGTAATTTCATAGATCAATACAAAATGATCCTTTTGGAAATGTTCATGCATGGAGGCAATGGAAATACCATGTGTGCGCTCCAAATGACGCATGGTTGGATTCCGTCCTGATCTGACAACACCAATCATACCTTGATTATCGTCATGAAACAGGAGTTGAGGAAAAACTTTGGCTAAGACTTTCCACAGACTTAATGCGGGGATTCCTAGAGTCCTAAGTGCAGTATCTGCTGCCACAATTTCAGCTTCGGGGGTTGCGTGACTAACACATCCTTGTCGCTTACTTCCACCAGCAAGTGGGAATCTTGTGAACTTACCTTGGACTTGTAAGTGCGATCCTGAAGTTGATCTCAAGGATTGGGCACATCCAGCGAAATCCGCATCTGCAAATAGTCCTAATGATAAATCTTCAATTTTGTCTCCGACCCATCCTATCATTTTGAGGGACAATGTGGAATTAACATAACACATTAGGTGATGAAGACGGGCGTCATCATCCTTTGTCCATTTGGTCACATTACGTGCCAATGCATTGATGGATCTCAACAGGTCAAACCGCGCAATGCGGGCTGCATACAGCAGCTTCATAAGCACACTAGCTGCATGCGGAGCTAGATTCCCTCGGCTCAGTGTCTCACTGTCTTGGCCAGGACGTGAGTTGCCAGTCTCGGAGAGAGCAGGCATATCTGGATCGAAGGAATGTGCACACCAAGGACACTCAACTTTGCGTTTTCCATCGGAAGGAGCTCGATACGGGCTGCTTTTCGTTTCCTCTGGAAGGCTTGGAGTTGATACCTTTTTCAATTTTGTGTCCCTACCAATGATGTCAAGATACTTTTCCACCGATAACTTTAACAATCCTTCCATGTTATAAGTTATGGTCTTGACTTTCTTACCATTATGCAACTGGGTCTCACCTTGAGATAAAACGCATCCTAAGTAAAGTCTCAGGTCGGTTTCGGGTTCAATGCGCAGAACAGTGCGCAGCATTTCCCAACCTTTGGCCAGATTTTCGGAGGGCCCAGCAAGCTTAAGATCATCCACATAGATTACCAACAGCAATTTGAGCTCATCATGAAAATACATAGGAGGCCATTCCTCTCCAATGGGTTTAAAACCAATTTCTTGAACTTTCTTGTCACAATGTTGTTCCCACATCGTGCCTGAATCGGGATGTCCATACAGGGCTTTGTCGAGTCTTACGACAGGGCGACGAAACTTCCAGTACTGTATCTTCGGAGGCCATGCATCAGTGGGTAACTCCACCCAACACAAAGGTCCCTTCAACTTGGCCTGGATGTATGCCTGAATCGCATCTGCCAGCTTGACGGAGTGTCCAGGAAGACATCCGTAGAAATCGGCCCATCGTGAGGCTTCGAAGGAAGCAGGGGAATTTCCCAAGTCTTGGAAGAATGCTGCCTCCCAATGCTGATTCTTCACCTGATTGCCTAGTAGAACGCCTCTTCCCTTGAATTTTCGACCAGGATTGTCTTCGGACAACTGGTAATTCTTTTCCACGCATATGCCATGGACCCTGGCCATATGTACTTCCTTTTTATCCTTCTTGGCCTCTGCAACGACATCGTCATATTCACGAACCATTGTAAAGTCGAATACCTCTTGATCACGAAGGCCTTTCCACTCCTTGAGCATTGCCTCTTTGGCCTTTGGGTTAGACTCAATTTCGGCTCCCCCCACAGGTCGTGAAACCATTGCGTTGAAAAGTTTACTTCCAAGGCCCTCTGATGGTATCTTGGTTCGGTGACTTTGATTGGATGCAGAAGTACACGGCATAGTTGGGAATGGAATGTATTCATCATCATCAGTGGCTAGGTTCTTCACGTCCTTGACATTAACACATTTGCCATTCTTGATCATTGTCGATTCACCTGGCGTAGCCACGGAGAATCTTGAAATCTCACCTGACAATGTGCTCCAAACTTCACCACTCCACGATGCTTTAGGGCCACGTCCTTTCTCGACCTCCGACCATTCATCCCATTCAGTGAGGTATTCCTCGTCGTCCGGGACATCAGTAGAAGCATCGGAACATGGACCAGCATCAGCATTCCTCTTCACTTTTCGACAATCAATGTACCGTTTTCCATGGACATCGTCATCATCGACTATGTCGTACAGGTCAAGATACGTGCTTGTACATGTGATAGGTAAGGTAACTTTGTTCTTCACAACTTCACCAACACCTGCATCAGATTTCTTTGACTTTGAATGAGAGTCATCCTTCTTACTTTCATCACCTCCTTCATCGTCCTTGGACTTCGGCTCGTCCTTGTCTTTCTTTGAATCTTTCTTCTCCTTCTTCATTGCTTTCTTCTTCTTCTCTTCGACCAATCTTTTGGCTTTGTCATCGGCCTCTTTCTTCTCCAACTTCTTCTTCTCGGCTTTGAGGATGGTGTTCCGGTCAGATTGAGAGAGCTTTCGCCATTCTTCAGGAGAGTAGGTCCCTTTGGGACGCAATGACGTTTTGAACATTCGTCTACCGTCATCTCCAATCTTGTATGGGTAACCCTTGACATTCAACTTGACCTTCTCACCATCATCATTGAGGTACACCTTCCCATCTCCAGCTTTGCCCGACTTCCAATGATCCGGTTGGGCGTCGATGAGTTCTTTGAGAGTCATCTCTTCTGGATCCTTATCTTTGTCGAAGATGTCCTCTGAGTCATCAAGAGGCTTCTTTGAGACTTTTCCACCACTTGGTCCAGGTCCACCGTCATCTCCGTCATCAAGCTCGTCATCGTCTTCGTCATGGTCATGTTCTTCATCATCTCCATGAGGCACTTTGGAAGGATCGCCATCGAGGATTTCTCTTTCTTTCATTCCTTCCAATGTGGTGTTCACCCTCTCATACTCTTGCTTGCATGGAAATGTCAATGGGGTGACCATCTCGACCTTCTCGGTCAAATGAGGTTTGAGAAGACGGTGTTCAGGTTTGCTAGCATCGTCACCAAGATTCTGATGTACGAATTCACTCAGAGGCCATACTTTGTATTGTCTTGACCAATGCATCCCTGGACCAATGTGATATCCTGCAAACACTCCTGGAATAGAGTCAGGTCCAAACTTATGAAGTTGTCCTGCTTCTCTGGTTTTCGGAGGCTTGTAGTTCACACGAGCACCATAGGGAATGAGTTTGCCAGCAAATTCAGATCCGTGGAGTTTGCACCAAGCGCTCAATTCATCGTCGTTGGGTTCTACGTTGAGTAGATGGCATACACAAAGGATTGCTGTTCTCCAGAAACAAGGTGGTAACCCAGCTTCCAAAAGACATGTAGAAGTAGCTGTGAGGATAAATTGGTTCGTCCTTTCGGCGATTGAATTGGTTTGAGGTCTCCCAGGCAACGAATGATCAATTGGTATCTTCATCTCATTCATAGCTTCAATGAATTGAGGAGCATGATCAGAGTAGGCCTGTCTGACCTTCTTGGCGCCGATGAACTGTTTCACTGCTCTGACTACATCGTCTTTGGTCATTCTGTCAGATGGATAAGCACCAATGATTCCTGTAAAACAGTCTCTGACAACCAACACTTCCTTCTCGAGGACCAATACGTCATCATGGACTTTGGATGTGTCCACCGCATCAAAGGTAATGAGGTCGCCAAACTTCTTGAGTTCCCTTTTGTATGCACCACGACGAGTCTTGAAGTGCTTCATCTTTGCACGAATGCATGAGTCGCAATACGGATTCTTGTATCTGTGGGTCAATTTGTGATTCAAGCTATTAGCTTCTCTCTTGAGTGTTCCTCTTTTGGCTACCCTGGATTCACCTTCGACAACATCGATCTCAATGTCATCTTCATCACCTTCAGCGGCGTCTTCAGGAGCACCATGACCATCATCTTCAAAGTCAGTCTCGTCACCAGGAGGCCCGTCAAACGGAGTCCCAGGTTCATATTCGCCGTCTTCAGGTGGTTCTTCCTCTTCTCCAGGAGTTGCCGAATGTCTTTGCCGGTTCATTGCTCTTCTCTTCTTCTTCTTCTTGAGCTTCTTGACATATCGGGAACAATTGCGTTCTTCAGTTGATGTCTCAAGACCACTTTCTCCATCGAGATGTACTCTTCGTGAGGGTTGACCAACTTCATCAATGTCGTTGAGATCGTTGAACCCAACTTGAGAGTGTGTCAATAGGTCATGGATCTTCGATGCATGATGGCATTCATGAGGAGTGCATTCGTATGTTCCAAGATCAACATAGGGAATGTTGTCATGGATTGTCAGATCGATGCGTTCTCCATTCTTCGTAATCATGAAAGGCATCTGAGCAGATGGCCATACGAAGGAGTATCCTTCTTCCATGCATCGTTTCCCAAGAGACATCACAGACGGAGTGTCGTCCAGTACATAAGCATGAGATGTCACATCAAAGGTTCCCAGGTCAATTTCCGCTTCCGTTTGAGTAGCAGTTGAACCATTGGCGGTGTGGAACATGATAGGATCACAAGTTCGCTGCTTCAAGTTCATCCTTTCAGCTTTCCTTGCAGAAATCAGGTCGTGTCCGCTGCCAGAATCCAGGATGAATCTGCGATCTTTGGCTTGTACTGGCAATGAAATGCACATCATGTTCTTGGACTTCATGAGGGATTTTCCAATTTCGTGTTCAACAAGCTCTTCAATAAAAGTCAAGTCATCACGATCGTGGTCCAACTTGATCAACATGTCGAACTTGGGGCCAATGATGATTCTAACTTCATCAACAAAACGATGAGGTCCGCTTCTATCCATGATGATAGCTTTGGCTCGTGCTCGGACTGAACCGAGGGTGTTGTCGGACTTGGACTGATCGTCGGTCAAATCATCGACTTTCCAGAAGACATACTGTTTGTTGGGGTCACGATACATACGCTTGGGTAATCCCTCCTGGTAGTTCTCAATGGCAATCTCGTGCACTTCAGGTTCCAGTTCAAAAGAGATCCTGCGATCATCAGAAGACTTCTTTGCACTGGCTATCCTCGGTGAGGTATAATCCAAAGAATCTTCATTGTCGCTATCAAAGAAGGAATCAACGGTAATGGGAGTTGCTTTCTTCTTTGGTGTCTTCTTACTGGTCCTCTCTGAAGATGCTGAAGGCGATTGATCCGCATGTAGGAATTTGCATTTGCTCCCAAACGTGCAGGTACCTTTTTGCCAATTCCAACATATCTTCTTTTTGGGTCCAGCTGAAGATGAACTTCCTTTACTTTTCCCCCTTGATGAATCTCGACTTCCGCTTCTGCCTTTCTTACCTTTCATCTTGGCATCATAGACCTTCTGAGAATGACTGTAAAGACATTTGTCACCTTTGTTGCATCCTCCTTTATTGAAGAAGTAATTGCAGAAAATCTTCTTCTTGTCAACGGGTGAAGATGATCTTCCCTTCCCACCTTTGCCTTTCTTGTTGTTCTTGTCGGCATGAGATTTCGGAGAAGGTGTTGGGAGTACTGATGCAGCTTCACTCTTCGCCTTTGCTTTAGGTCGCTTGGGAGGATCACTTGTAGACGATGCAGCCGCTTCATTCTCCTTCTTGGTCTTGACGGGAGCAGCAGGCTTGTCTGCATCTTCTAGAGCAGGCGTTGTCTTGTTAGAGGACAATGACAGTTTCACTGCACGTTCTCTATCTTTCAACAGTCGTTCTTGCTTTCCTCGCGCTATGTACCCTTTGATCATATTGGTCAGAAATTCATAGGTCTTTTCAGGATGTCCTTCATCGTAGGTTTTGTATCGGCTGATATCGAAAGACATAAGCTTTGAATGTTCAATCTTCCGGAACAATGTGTCACGCAGGGAATTTGCAGAAGGCAGATCATCATGTTTCATGTTGTATATGATGTCAAGCCACTTGTTGTAGAAGGCCTCAAGTTGGTCATCTCCATAATAATTGAACATGTACAAATGATGGGCGTTGTAGAGAACCTCAGTGTGGTCAGGCGACTTGAAGCTAATCAAGACCATTGCGAATAGTTCTCGTCCCTTGATGAAGTCCCCGCTCCTCCCATACATTTGGTTCTTCATGGACATGTCATACTTCACTTGCATGGACTTGTCCCCAGCATTGTCAATGACTTTCCTCAAGGCATTGGAGAGCTTGGCATCAATGGATTGGAATCTCACATCGGGTGCTTTGGCCAGAGCCTCCAAGTCAGGTTGATCTGCAAGACGCGGAGCTAGCCACGCTTTCCAATCTTCATAGTTTCGATCTCCACTTGCAACACAAACTTCATGAACGACACTTCCCTTCCAGGATGAAAGTTCAGTGGTCTTAGGCCAGGGTTGGAGGCTGATCTTTTCGGCTTCTCTTAGAGATACGGATGACTTAGACCTATCCCTCTCAAGGTTCTCCAACTCCTTGACATTGGTGTTGTACTCGTTCCTGAGCTTCTCGAAGGCTTCAGCTTCTGCTCGGTATTCCTGCTCTTCATCATTGGCACGGTCTTCAGCTTGAGAGAAATTGTTCTTGTAGTAATCTTTCCGATCTTCCATCTTCTTTAATTCTTCTTGAAGATTTCGAACTTCAGCGTTCCTCTCTTGCTTCATCTCGTCCAATTCAGCTTTCAGTTTGGCACATTTCTCTTCACATTCATTCCGGGGCATAGCACTACTGGGGTACCCATGTAATGTAGTCGGTCTATTCAATGATGAAGAAGAATAAGCTTGGTTTTCCAACTTCAGGGCAGCAATGGTGCTCGACATCTCTTCTACCTCAGCGAAACGCTCACTAGCCAATTGATGCATCTCGGTCAAGTGGCTTTCAGGAATGGAATAGTCAGTCGCACCTTTGATCACGAGTCTTCTGTCGTTCAACATCTTGATGGACTTACCTGCATCCCTATGAGCACGCTCAAGAGAGTCCTTTTGGGCTTCAAGTTCAGTATGAAGGCGAGCAATGGCTGTATCCCTGTCATTGATTTCATTGTGCAAACTATCGAACAAGTTACTCGTCACATTCGGATTGCTACTCATGTGATCGATCTTGTTCAGAGCATCTTGATACTTCTTACCAGTTTCATCGAAATGTTGCTGGAAGGTTTTGAGCAGGTTCTCAGTGTCAATGAGTTCAGTTCTGTTTTGCAAGTACAACTTGTCAACTTCAGCCTTGGATTCCTTCAAGCTGTCACGCTCACGCACGGCTTGCATATACATCTCGTATAGTGGTCCTCCATGCGGTGATCTGCTTGGTGAGGATCTTCTGGCTTGTTGACAGGAAAGTTCATGATACTGATTCTTCGATTCAGTCAGTTGTTGTTGCATTCGATCTAAAAGACTTTGTTTCATGTGTAGTTCAGAACGTAGTCCCATTATCCTCATGTCCCGCATGCCACTTGATTCAGCTAGAGATTCTTCAGAAACCTTGCTCTCAGAAATCGCTAGTCGAGATTGTAAGTTTTCATTGTGGATCACCTGCAATCGAAGTTGTGATTCTTCCAAAGCTAAGTGATGTTCACATTCTGCATAGCGGTCATGTTCAGATCTTATGTTACTACGGAACTCCTTCATGATCTCGTCCCTCTTCATGTCAGCAGCATCGAGCTCAGTTTCCAGTCGTCTGACATTCATGGCCATGGTGTGCTTCATTGTCTGGTTCTGATTGGCAACCTCGAGCATCTCGATCTGTAAAGCACATGTCTGGTCATTAGCGTAGCCGACCGCCAGAGCTTCTTGCTTTGCATTCATCTCTGCGTTCTCTAATTCCAGTCTGAGTTGATTGATGTGAGCATTCGCGTCAGCGCCCACATGTACCATAATTGCGTTCGCTTGTCCCATTTGTTCATCGAATTCCGAACGTAGTCGTGAATATTTAAATTCCAAATGAGATGCAGCTTCATTCGACATAGTCTGATACCTCTCCAACTCTTCGATCCTGTAGGTCGCACCTTCATCTTCTTGTTGTGCAGCCTGTAACTCGAAGTTAAGCATCTGGAGTTGTTCAGTCATCGACATCATTTCTTGATGAGTGGTGCTTTCCAGGAAATTAAACTGTTGATAGGCATATGCTGTCGTCTCAGTCAATCTTGCCTGAAGTACGGATTCTTCTTCAGTAGCCTTTTCCAGTGATGTCTTGTATTCAGCTAATTCGCTCTGATAGGCAGTGAAGATGTCGCTACCACTCGACGGGGCGTTCACTTGCTGATAAGATCCTGTCCCTGATGGAGTAGCGTCCTGAATCGGTGAAGGCGGATTCGACGACGTAGTCTTTGCCTTAGTCCTTGGAGTCATCGGAGGCGACAATTGTCGTGCAGATGATCTTCTCTTTCCAGGTGTGCTGTCCCTATCTTCAATTGCTTGCATTGTCGAAATTTGTCTCCCTCTAGGAGCAACCAGAGGTCGCCTGGGTAGGCTCGTTCTCAGTTCTGAGGCATCGCTTCCACCAGTGTCGATACTCTGTGAAGAATTTGACTGCGTGCCGGCAGCTGGTGCAACGGCATGTCCAGAAAAAGAAAATGCGTTATCACTGCTGTCCTGTTCAGTCATCTGTAAGGCCCGCGGCTACCCGCTCGTAGGCTCCGTAGGAGCCCTACGGCTGATAACCTGTGAATCGGAGGTTATCTCCCCGATTATATGTTCTTGGCTGTTATAGAAGGCTGTTGATTTCCCTCACCAGTGATGACGAACGAACAACGGTTTCGGCATTGCATCCTTTTTACGTGGAGCTGGCAGCATCTTGAGCCAAAGGTGGCAAGTGTATGCGACCCTTGGCTGTGGACGATTGAAGGTTATTTAACATTGGGAATATACATCATGCCGTAGCCTACATCACATTCGCAGTATGAATGTATGTATGTATGAATGTATGTATGTATGTATGTATGTATTTATGTATTTATGTATTTATGTATGGATGGATGTCTGTCTGTCTGCCTGTCCGTCGGTCTGTCTGTCTGTCTGTCTGTCTGTCTGTCTCTCTGTATGTATGTATGTATGTATGTATGTATGTATGTATGTATGTATGTATGTATGTATGTATGTATGTATGTATGTATGTATGTATGTTTGTATGTATGTATGTATGTATGCATGCATGTATGTATGTATGCATGAATGCTTGAATGTATGTATGAATGTATAGATATATGTATATGTATGAATGTATGTCTGTATGTATGGATGTATGAATGTATGCATGTATGTATGTATGAATGTATGTATGAATGTTTGAATGTAATGTATGAATGTATGTCTGTATGTATGTATGTATGAATGTATGCATGTATGTATGTATAATGTATGTATGAATGTTTGAATGTAATGTATGAATGTATGAATGTATGACTGTATGTATGTATGTATGTATGTAAAAATGTATATATGTATGAATGTATGAATGTATGTATGTACATATGTATGTATGTATGTATGTATGTATGAATGTATGAATGTATGTACATATGTATGTATGTATGTATGTATGTATGTATGTATGTATGCATGTATGCATGTATGCATGTATGCATGTATGCATGTATGCATGTATGCATGTATGCATGTATGCATGTATGCATGTATGCATGTATGCATGTATGCATGTATGCATGTATGCATGTATGCATGTATGCATGTATGCATGTATGCATGTATGCATGTATGCATGTATGCATGTATGCCTGTATGCCTGTATGCCTGTATGTGTGTATGCATGTATGCATGTATGCATGTATGCATGTATGCATGTATGCATGCATGTATGCATGTATGTACGTATGTATGTATGTATGATTGTTTGTTTGTATGTTTGTATGTTTGTATCCATCTGTCTATCTATCTATCTATCTATGAATCTATCTGTCTATCTATCTATCTATGTATCCATGTATCTATGTATCTGTCTATATATAGTATCTATCAATCTATCTGTCTGTCTGTCTGTCTGTCTGTCTGTCTGCCTATGTATCTATGTATCTATGTATCTATGTATCTATATATCTATGTATATGCATATGTATATATATATATTTGTATGATTACATATATGTATATATATACATGAATATATACATTACTCAGTTGTATAAGTAAGTAATGTAGGAACTATTGGCATATGCCCCATCATAGTAGATAACCAATGTCCTAAGGTGCCAACGCCGTATTTTTGTTGGCAGTTGAAAGTTACAACAATTATACGGTACTCAAAACGTTGCTAGTTGTTTGTTTCGTGATGAGTTTTTGGGTTTCAAATAAAACTTCGACCTAAATAAAACTTAGGCCTTCAAAGAATCACACCATCGACATGGATTTGTAATAACAAATGAAAATTTAGGGGAAACCTCCAAATCTAATAATTTCTAATTCCTAATTCATCATTTCTCCTGTAAAATCGCTACTTTGGGGCACACCACATGTTCAGACACCCCCATATCATCTGAGAATCATCATCTGATTGGTTAATATCCGAAATTGCATATATTAGCCACCATCGTTGATAAAACCTCCATGTATTGTAGGCTAAAGCACCATTTTCCCATACAATGTGGCTGGAGCCTTTTTCAGACCCCCCATGGATCCCTAGCTATTTCCAGGATATATAATCTGGTTTTGTATGGTTCTCGAATAATATGGCAATAGTAGGGGACTAATTGGGAAATAACAGGAAAATGATGCGGAAATAGTGGGGAAATAATAGGGGACTAAGCCCCAAATCCGATTCTCCGCCTATATGCCCGGCTGCCCTATCACTGTAAGATCGTCTCATCTGCTACCCACCATAATTGTTCCATAAAATGTGGCGACGAAGCACCATTATATCAGCCATGGGAAACCATTTTTTCATAATGGTTGTTATATGTTGCTATAAGGAATCAGCATTTCAAATCAGAATCTAATGGTTGGTAACATCATATTATGCTTTTAAAAACATGTTTTGTTCAGATGTTTTTTTAGCAACCATTACCCTGTGGTAATTTAACATAGCTATTGAAAATCACCATTTTTAATGGGAAAATCCACTATTAATGGTCATTTTCAATAGCTATGTTAAATTACCAGAGGGTAGATGTTGGCAACCCTCGGACCCAGCGGGATGTTGTTATCATCCCGCAGCCGGCGCCTTCATCGCCTGCGTCTTCTCGTCGATCCTGGCGCTGGAATCAGCTTGCCGCTGCTCCGCTAGGCGGTTGGCTTCCTGAAGGCTCAACTTCTCAACGGAACCAGGTGGCTTGGGGAGTGCAACCACCAACATATGGTCTGGTTGGTGGTTGACCTACCCCTCTGAAAAATATGAGTTCGTCAGTTGGGATGATGACATTCTCAATATATGGAAAAATAAAATATGTTCCAAACCACCAACCAGTGGTGATATGATGGAATATGAATGGAATGTGAATGGAATACGAATGCAATATGAATGGAACATGAACGGTTGATACCCTCTGGTAATCAAACGTCGCATGCTGGGAATTCTTGTTTGAACTGCGGTTTACCGAGAAAAAACATCTAGAAATAGTGGATTTTCCATTGCCATGTTTCATTACTAGAGGGTAGTAAGTCGTTATAACATGTTATAAACCCATTGATCCCGGGCTAAATGTCCTGTTTCTTAGTGGATGAAATATAGATCCCAGCGGCCGTGCCTGCAAGGTTTCCAAGTGCGTCTGCACCAGTGCTCCCGCTTCGCGCAAGGCGTCATAGATCACTTTGGGCACGGAACTGCCTCAGGAAAGTGGCCGATTTGGAGTGTTCACTACTAGAAATCAGTAGTTTGGCCACTAAAAGTTGCAAAAAAGATCAAAAAGTACACAAAGCTATTGAAAATGGTCATTTATACTGGATTTACCCATTGAAAATGGTGATTTTCCATAGTTATGTTAGTTTACCAGAGGGTAAATCCCTAGAAGTTTTGGCTCAAGCAACAATACTTGGGCTTTACAGTAGACTGGGGCCTGCCGGTACTACTTGATATATGTGCCGTGCCAGATCGAACAAGCCTTGATCGGAGGAAACGATCAAATCGGACCTCAATGATTTCCAAATGAACGATTCCCAGGATGTTCCGGAATGGAGGGAACATATATGGTTAATGGATGGTTGATGGATGGTTAATGGTGGTTAATGGTGGTTAATGGATGGTTAATGGATGGTTATTATAATATTATATATCTGGTTGGTGGTTTCAACCAACCCCTCTGAAAAATGATGGAGTTCGTCAGTTGGGATTATGACATTCCCAAACCACCAACCAGATCATCTTGGATGTACAAACCATGGTGAAACCGTTCGCCATTTTCCAACACATCAATCCATTGGTTTACTCATCTCCGCTGCGGAAGAACCCACGGAGGGAACCCACGGAGAACCTGGCACCGGACCGACCGACAGATCGCTTCATTTGTTGACCAAATATCAAATCACCCGTCTGATTTGTGGCTGATATATGCCCTGTATCTTTCTTGAAATATGCTATACTGTTTCACTGTTTCTGTTGGGTCAATCCCACTTGTTGCTAGTTCACCAGGTTTGCTGCTCCAAAAATGCCATTTGTCGCTTTCGTCGAGTCGCTCTCAGCGAGGATTTGGGCATAGCTGTAGCTGCTCTGACGGGTGCAGTGCACCGGTAACCAAATGCAAAAGGTTAAAAAACCTGGCGCGCTTGGAAAACTGAGGGACGGTTGGCCTGGGAGTGTGATGAAAATCATGAAAAATGGTGAAACATGGTGAAATTGATTAGTAAAAAGGGCTAAAAGTGATGAGTGATGACCATTTATGAAAAGTGTGAATGAATGAGTTGGTTGATGGGAAGGTCGATCGGACACCATTGATTTAACAGCCAGTTATTATTATTATTATTATATATATGTGGTTCCTGCAAATTTGCTATATGGTTCCTGCAAATTTGCCATCCTTCGTATAATTGAAAAAGGTTTCCGGGAGGTCTGGAGTCCGGTCTGGAGTCGAAATTCGAGAACCCCAAAAGCTGGTGGTATCGATCCATAGCCGTATCTTAGTGTCTAAACATCGATCGGGTGCCCCATTCCAACGGTTTGTGAAAATCGTCCAGTTATCCCCATATTCAGATGCCAATCTTCCAATAATTTGGCTCCCCGTTGAGGCCAAGAATCTCCAGTCCATCGGCTCGGCAATTCCAGTTGGACAAACCCAGACTGGTTGGTGGTTGACCTACCCCTCTGAAAAATATGAAAGTCAACGGGAAGGATGACATCCCAATATGATGGGAAGTCATAAAATTCATGTTCCAAACCACCAATCAGCAGATTTGATTAGGGAAAAATTCTTTGGACCAACAGCAGATGGTTTCAGTAGGACGACCAGCCTTTGGAAAGGGTCCTTTAAAAAAATACTGCATGTTCGACCCCCTGGCAATCAAATTTGGCAATGGAAACTCACCCATTTATAGACGATGTTCCTATTGGATCCTATTGGAACTTCCATTTAGAGTGGATTTTCATGGATTTTCCAATTGCTAGGTTGGATTGGAGGAGCCGTTGACTCAGGACGCTTGTTTCAAGACCCTTCAAGGCCCCCCTCAGAGTTGTTGGAGCCTCGAAGCATTTCTTTGGATTTGGCAGAAGTCGCTGCGCTGCAGATACTTGATCCGCTTGGCAAAGTGCCGGCGGCGAGTGATTTTTTCCATGTTTTCTTGGTGTAAAAATCGGGGAACCAATGGACCCACAATGACCCACAGCCCTACCTCTCCACCCCTAAACCCAAGCCTCAAGGTCTGAGAACCTCTTCAGTGAGGTTCTGCAAAACGAAAGAACCAATTTCTAGCAGAAAACTACCAATTGCTATCCGATAAAGGACTCTCTACGTCATCTGCTTCAAATGTGATCCAACGCGGGATGCACCCCCGGATACACCCAAAAACAAACACCCGGCGCGTCCGTCAGGAAGGCCCCCAAAGGTTCCAGGAAGGAAAAGAGAACCGTCCACATCACCTGCAAGATGCTGGACGTCTCCAATTTTTTTTGGGCTGTTGGATAGCGTTTATCCATGTGGGTAGCCAGAATGGGCCCACAGAATCGCCAAGATATTCGTGGGAAACCAGTTGTGGATATCCAGAAGCTAAACTTAAACATATCTGGAGGTGTTCGGTGTTCGCCCCAAATCACCTGAATTATGCAAGAGAAGTGAATGTTTTCGTCACTTCAAAGCATTGATTGAACTTCCATGGATTGATGGGAAACTTCGAAGAAACCATGTTTTTTTTACCCGCCAGTATGGTGGTTTCATAGATCTTTCTACCCATCCCAAACGGGAAAATTCATGAAAATTCATCTTTTGCGAGGTAAATCTTCACTGATTTCACAAAATCAACAACTGAAAACTGCAAAAAAAACTAGATCTAATGAATTAATCATCTATTGATTCTCAAATTCCATGTTTTTTCTGTTTCACAAACTATTTTGAGTTGAAATCCACCCAGGGGCCGATTCAATTCAGCTGAAAGCCACATCTTGCCTCCCGCGACTCGGGCGTGGGGCTCAGCAGTAGGTCCGAGTTGTGCATGGCCTCACCGGGTGGTAGGCCTATTGATAAATGATAAAGTTATCATATCATATTATATTACATATGATGATGATGATGATGATGATGATGATGATCGAAGTTGATATAATAACCATTCACATCATATTTCTCCAAGAACATTGAATTATCTGTGTGTAATATGCAATCATATTGCTCCATGATCTTGTTTTACTGTATAGATTTTGATAGATTTTGATGAGTCATACATCCAGACCAATGTCAAGGTCGATCCTCCAAAAAAAAAATGGAGTTTTGGAAGATGATTCTCCTGGAAATGGCCCTAGCTTTTGTGGTTCCAGCAGTTCGTTACACCGGGACTTCTTTATCATCTTGTCCAAATTGCTATTTCTTATCAGTTTCCTAGTAGATCAATCTAGATCACAAATACCAAAAAAACAAACTACAGGATAATAAGATTAGTGGAGGCCCGGGCACTGTTTGTTCATATGGACTAAAAAAAGAAATACTAATTTTATTATCAGGAAACCGAATCTACAGGATGGCTTTGTCTCCCAACCTGGCCATCACTTGATCGGAAAAAAGGAGATCTAAACCATCCCCCACACATCACGGCTGAGACCTGCAGATAGATCTTGAGCTGCATGTTTTATATAACGTGTTAAATATTCAACCAGCCCAAGATAGAGGGAACTCAGAAATGCAGGCCAAATCATCATTTTCCCTATATTTTCCTATGGTTTTCCTATGGTATTCTCAGCAACTCCGGCCTCAATGAGCTCGGGGATGACCGGCTCCAATTGACCCATCTTTAGCTCCGGGTCCTGTTCCCGGCGTGTCTCAACTGGGATGATGGTTGGATAGGTCTGGAATCATGGGGAGATGGTTATGAAACCAGAATATATGGCATATATATATATATTCATTCTACATGTGTATATGATATATGGATATATATATATATATATTATATATATACACTGTATATAATGGCTACCCATCATCTACATCCATGTGTATCAATCTATAATATCATAATCCATCTATAGAAAAAAAAATCTAGTTGTACAAGTTGTAATATGTTGTAATGGTCATAACCGAGATAGTGATGGGCATCTAAGCTTAATGAGGAGTTAATGTGATATCATTGGGATTGAATGTAGACTGGGGGGTATAACAGAAGTGTATAACAGAGATACAATGTTCACACAGTGGTCATATCATGGAATATGATCAGGAAAATTCATAGGGAAACCAAAAAAATGGATCAAATCTAGATGCATTCCAGATATCACATATATCATATATATATATATCATATATATCATATATAAGATATCTTGGGGGGCACCAAAAAAACCACCAAGGGCTTCACTGACTGCTTACCTCCATGACCCATCCCAGGCGTCCGGCGGCTGGATGGATTGCAGAACCTCCACATGGCCCTCCAAAGACATGGCCAGGATTCGCATGCTGGCGATGCGTTGGTCCAAGTCCTGCGTTGTGTTTCGACCATGGCCGTGGCAGGGCGATTGGCGAACGTGAGAACTGGCGATTTTGGGGGGGAAATCAAAGAACATCTTGGAAAAACATGGAAAAACTCAGGGTAATAAAAATGTGATTGTCATTCCACTCCTGAAAGCAACATGTTTGAAGTAGTCAGATGTCTACTGTTGTCTCAATGTGACCAAAAAAGATGCAGTCACTGAAGCTGGCTGCTAGAGCTTTGCCAGCGATTTCTGTACTGTCACTTTGAGGATGGCTCTGTCAACATTCCAAACCATGAAAGAGCTGTGCTCATTCAGTGTTTTTCCGAGGCAAACATCCCACTCTCCCACCTTCCGCGGCCATTCTCATGTGGACAACGATCATGAGATTCTGCTGTTTCACCATAAATCACCCAGTTTCCTCATTTTTCCCAGGAAAATTCCCAATTTTTCCATTCCACCCGGGCACCCTTTGGAAACGCCCCCGGGTCCATGGCGCACTCCGCATCCAAGGCGGCCTTCAGCTGGGCCCACAAGGCCGAGGGCTCCAGGAAAGCGCCCAGCAACTTGCAGACGGCGCCATAGGTTTGCATGGCCCTGGAACCATGAGTGGTTGGTGGTTTTATAGCTGGACAGCTGGAATATGCTGGAATAATGGAGGTTAAAAAATCTGGTTGGTGGTTTCGACCAACCCCTCTGAAAAATATTAGGGGATGTTTTGCTTGGAAAAAGTTGCTTTAGCTTCACCAGGTTATCAGATGAATCATATGACAATGAAGATAGCACCCCAGGTATGTTGGGACATGTTGGGACATAACCAACGTCTCAAGTAGAATTCCAGCCCTCATATTCCAATGGTTTAGCATCTCCCTGGTGTACCCGGCGAAGCTGGCTGGGGCTTGTCCGGGCATTCAAAAAGCACAAGACATGGGGATCTGGCAAGAAAAGAAAGGGACTACTTCCAATGAGTAGATACCCCTGGCCTGTCATCCAATAACAAATCAATATGTAATTCCAAACAGAAACCATCATCAATACATATAGGCCATGATTTAATTCCATATCTTCCAATGTTCGGAAACGACAACCCTGGTGCCTGCCTGGTATCGCCCGCAGCCCAGGCCCTGCCGGAGTAGAATTTCGTCAAAGCTGCCAGCATGGGCTGCAACCACTCGGTGACACCTGCAATGGGGCCCCATGAAAGTGGGGAAATGCTTGGGTTTAGGGTCAGCAAAGCATGGGATTTATATAACCAAAAATAACATAAAATAACGATGTTTCACATGATTTAACATGAGTTGACCAAGAAAAAAAGCTGGCAAACTGGGGATATAGAACGGATATCATGGGTGTAAAGCCAGTTCTAAGAGAGTCGGCACAACCCAGTTGCTAACCAGTGGACTAACTCCATCGCCCAACTATATAAGCACCTGAAAAAAGGAACATCCGGCTTTGTAGTACATCATCACTTCTTTCATCTTAAATCATATATAATAAATCTCTAATTGCTGGTGTTTTCTCAGTTTCAATCCCATGATTTTTCATGGTTCTACGGTTCCACCCGCATCCTGGGGGGTGAAATAGTTTCCTTGCCACACGAGGTAGCTCTACAAAATGATCGGACTATGGCGCGTTAAAGTTTGCTCAAGCCTCAAGCTAAGAAACACCCACAAGCTTTAATATAGTAACCCCAAAACAATAGAACCGTGTTTCCAGGATTGTATACATGATACGTATCTATATTTTTTCAGGTGTTCAACTTGTCTATTTGTTTGGGGGTTGCTGTAAGTAGTATATCAGGAAGTGATTGACCGTCTATTATATAGCCTTGATAATACCTCCTCTAAGATGTTCATATATTATGTCATCTATTGCTCACATGTTTGATATACCTGAATTCATCTCCATGTCATACATCTAAAGACATTACTGTATGATTGCACAAAGTTCCAAAAACCGTAGATACGATCATTCTTAAACGTATGACACTACATCGAACAAAAAATGAGAAAGAGAGAGGGAGAGGCGTGGCAATGCACCTCTTAGCCCTCCAAATCAGAGCCCCAAAAATCCGTTTTTGCAGTTTTTTTCGCCGGCGCCTTCTTCAGTATAGGCCACGGACATACACAGCAAGCGCCCCGCATTCAAGGCCGTGCAATCGCGGAAGTCCACCACGTCATTGAAGGTGGCCTGGCCACCAGCAATGGCCAGTGGCCAGTTTTATCAGGGACTTGGGCATCCCTCATCCCTGGTGATCAACCATCCAACCATCCCCCAACCCCACCATCCAACCATCATTCAACCATCTCCCAACCACCATTTAACCACCATTTAACCACCATTTCACCAACCATCCACCCACCATCCGCTGCCCACCTTGATGTAGCGCCTGCTGTGCGTCCGCACCCAACTCCTCGAGCCCAGCCGTGGCCGCGGCAGCCGGGGGAAGACGTCCAGGCCGCGACTGTCCGGCCAGCAGTAGTCGCCTCGGATCCGTTGCTGGGGGGTCGCTGGAAATCGTGATTTAATGGTGTTGGATAAAGGTGAATAGTGATAATAGTGATAGTGATAATGGTAGTGATTAATGATAATAGTGATAATTAATGATTAATGGTTTGAGAGTGTTTGATCATGGTGAATAGTTAACTGATTCTAGAAATAGTGGTTGATCATGGTGAATAGTGATAATGGTGGACTGATTAATGATTAATAATGATGAAGAGTGGGTCAATAACGGTTAATACATCTTAGGAAGTAATGGGAGAACAAACTGTGAAAAAATCAGGAAGAACATTTGGGATTATATATATATATATGTAGGATAAAGATTGGATTGAAAGGATAGTTGGGATTGTAAGAGGGATGATTGGTAGTAATTACATAATACTTCCCTGAAATTGGTCATATTCTGGTTTCAGGGTTTCACCTCTGGGCTATTTGGTGTTGGGAAATTCAGCAGGTTCCCACACTTTTTTTTCTTACCAGAAGATCATCAAGCCCATTCCTGGGCAGATTATGACCACTTCATGAACTGGCTTTGTCATGGGATTTTTTCGGGTTTTGGGTCTGAAAAGGGATCAACCCCATAGCCTCTAGAATTCGCATGATGCTAGCTGGATTTTGAGATAGCCTCTGGTAAACTAACAGTTTGCTATTGAAAATGGCTATTTATAGTTGATTTACCCATAAAAATTGTGATTTTCCGTAGTTTTTTTTATGTTTACCAGAGGGTAGCCTGTTTTCAAACTTCCAGGGGTACCCTGACAAGTCATTCATGGTGACTCCATCGTTCCGGCTCCAAATGACTTGGTCCAAAATGAGAGACACCCCGAAAACTGTGCATTCGAGACATGGCATGTTGATCATTTTGCAGGGTTTGCCCGAGATTTTCAGATACCGGGTTTGTCTGAAATAGTGGACCTCCAAACATCTCCAAACTTACATTGTTTATCATATGTTCCCTATTAAGATAGCCATATCTGAAGGGTTGATCCCCCATGTTCAGCACCCAAAGCCATGTGATTTCACATCCGGCCCCTCTTCGTCACCGTGTTCCCAAACGTCGCGGCAGTTCCAAGGGAGCTCCTAGACGCTCCTCCTGGAAAGGCTCAAGTTACATGGGATCAATGGCACATGGCCACATGGTCATTCATCAACCCCATTGATTTGGGTTTATACTATACCCTCTGGTATAGAAAATAGCCTCTGGTAAACAAACATAGCTAGTGAAAATGGTCCAGTCGAAATAGTTGATTTAATGGGATATAATGGGTGTGTTTCATCCACTTAATGGGATATACCCTCTGGTAAACTAACAGTTTGTTATTGAAAATGGATGAAAATGGCCCATAGAAATAGATGGTTTACCGAACTTAAAAATTGTGATTTTCTATAGCTATGTAACAAATTACCAGAGGGTATATATGAAAGTAGGGTACCCCTAAATCCAACTCTTTATTATCATTTCCCCTACCGCAAACCGTATCGCCATTTTTGGTGATATACCCCATTTTCAAACGCTTAAATCCCTATTCTGAAATCCACATGACATCCCATAACTGGGTTGGTTGAACATGGTTGAATCTTCATTTTGAATATCTTTGAGAGATGGATCCCTCCAAAACAAAGCTTTGATGACGCACCAATCCCATGTGGATGAAGGTTGCGCTCCTCCTCCTCCTCACCCGCATCATCTAACAGCTCCTTGGTCTCCCGTGTCATTGAAGGGTTGGCCTTTAAACCATGGAATAAACATCCAAATTCACAAAAGTCGAAGTTCGACAGGCCCAGACTTGATCATACTTGGATGGGCATCTTCAATTATAAAAATATGCTTAAAAAACAAAAATATCAAAAACATCAAAAAACAGCATCCAAGGCTCTCTATGGTGATGCTCCGTCAACGCCTTATGCCCCAAGAAGTCCGGTCCCCGCGCGCCCGTCTTGCGCACGTGGTCCAGGCGGTCGCCGCCGGCCCAGATGCCCTGCAGGGGGAAGGGAACGGAGGCGCGGCCGCCGTAGGTCCAGGTGTAGTCGAAGCCTGGGACGCTGGGAAATTCCTGGAAAAATTCAAGGTTGAAACTCAAAACCCACGAGAGTTGATGGTAAAAAGTCTGGATTTCTGCGTTTTTTTCCGTATATGAAGTGCAATGTTCAGTAGGAAATCATCTATAAACACATAGATCAAGGGTTATATTCGGGATTCAATGGGTTAGAATCTGTCTGACAAGGGTGGATTTACTGTCAATTTGTATCCTATTTTTGATGAGGAAAATTACTAAATTATGACAAACCCAATGGATTTTTGAATCCACGGAAGCCAGTAGTTGGTTCATTCACATGGGTTGATTTGAGATGATTTCACGAGAAATTCGCTAGAAACGCGCAATTGTTGGTGTGGTCCTGTTGTTTTTGTTCCTACATTTTCCTTGAACCAATTATTTGCAAAGAGTCCACATTATTTACAGCCACGATAGTGTAGTTCACAGAGTTTTGTTCACACCTTCAAGTGTTATCTCTATAAAGATAACAAGATAAGATACCGAAAGTCTTTGGGAACCGTCTCAACTCCCAACCCATGATTTGTGACGAACGCTGCGAGCGAGTCACCGTACTGCTTGGTCTTCCGGAGGTCCTCCTCTTTCTCGGCCTCATAGGCCTGAAGCTTGGCGCAGCGAAATGGAGGCCAGCGAGATGTGGTCAGATGTGGTCAGGGTGAGATGTTACCCGGGATCTTTCTTGCGAGGGGCTGCCACCTCCAAGTCATGATCATCATGATGATGATGATGATGATGATGATGATGACGATGACGACGATGAGGATGATGATGATGATGATGAAGCAAATGGCAATGGTGCTGGTGATGTCTTTCTCCATTCCCATCCGAACATTTGGGGTCCCCCCATCCGCCTCTCCGATCTTTTCGATCAGCCAAAAGACCTCCAACGCAATCTCCTGGCGTCGCATCCACCCCAGGAAGTCCCAGTCATTGGCCCTCAATGGGCCCAATTTGTCTGACTTCAGAGTTCAGGGATGCCCAGGGGCTGTTTCAGAGAAAAAGTCAATGGCAGCAGTTGAAATGATCAATCAAGATTTACATACATTTACTGTCATTAACCCGCTTGATGGCGTAATCTGGGGTAAGTTGCTCTATCCGCACAGTGGATAAATTCAGATGAAGGATGATATCAGCCATGGCAACGCCCACAACCTCGTTCTCATCACAGAGACCGGTCAAGAGATACGGAGCGATGTATGGTTCTAGGTCGACCTGGCCCACAATTCGACACCAGTTGGAGGATCCACTGATTTGGGGTAATTGATTGAATTGAAACATTTGCACTGAACATCATTATTGGATATATTACCCCAAATATCCCCAAATGGATATCCAAATGGATATATTATCCAAATTGTTTGATATCCAAGTTGATTATGTTTATATATTATGGATGTTGAATAATTTGGATATATAAACATTTGGATATATAAAATTATATAAACATATTCAACTTTGGCCTACCCAATGTGTACCTATGCCGTCCTATGCCCACTTCTTCCCCTGGAAAAAAAATCAACTTGAAGACTTAAATTAAAGGCCACTACTTTGTAAACAAATGGGTCAAGAGTTTTGCCTTTCAACGTACAACACAGAGCAGTCTCAGGAGATGAGTCTGCTTCAGAATCGGGCATGCCTGCTGCAACGGCATGCCCGACCAGGATGAAATCCTACTATAGTCCTATACTTTTGCAACAAACATATACATGATAGATGTGTCCAAAACCGATGCCTTCCCCACATTTTCCCCAAACAAAACTGAAATGTTAGACATGTTCCATCAAAAAACTCCTAGTTTCCCCACATTTCTCCCTTCAAAACCTTCAATTTTCACCATGATTTCACCCTGTTTTTCCCCCAAAAAAAAGTGGTCCCCAACCCCAAGGCCGGCCTTGTCCACGCAGCGCAGCATCCAATGCGCCAAGGTCTCGAACCAGAAGCGCCGCACCGCCGGGTGCCGGTCGAAGCTCAGGGTGGACATGTAGTTCACCTTTTTAAAGCGAAAAGGGCCGCGGCTGGAGGATGTTTTTGGACCTTCCATAAATGATGATTTTCCAACTAGTTGTTAGTTGGTTCTATATCCCCATCATATTCCCATTGTTGTTGGTTTATACATGTTTATACCCTATTAACCACTATTAATCACTATTAATATAACCATCACTATCTGGTTGGTGGTTTCAACCTAACCCTCTGAAAAATGATGGAGTGAAAGTCAGTTGGGATGATGAAATCCCAATATATGGAAAGTCATGATCCATTCATGTTCCAAACCACCAACCAGATATATTGTTATTCCAATTATTAACCATTATTAACCATAGATTAACCAGGAAAATTAACCATGGTTCCCAGTCACCACCAATAGCATGGGATAGCATGGGCAAATCTGATGGGAATGATCTGGGAAGATCTAATGGGAATATCATAGGATATATCACTAACAATGTCTGGAATACAATGGGAATATCTATATAATGAGAATATCTATGTATTGGGAAGAGGAGATATAACCAGCAGATATGCAAATATATGTAAGGGATGCCACAAATAATCCACAGATGGTTATGTCTAAAAACAGGGTACCATGGTTTTGAACCTCATTGTGACTCATTGTGCCCAAAATTGCCCCAACTTGGGGGTTCGGGTGTAGCCCATTTCCAGACACACCAAATGTCTGGAATAGAGTTTTTATTGGAGGGCATGATCATTTTGACATCATTTTATGCTCTAATTCACGATGATTAACGATTAACTATAGAGAATCTTGGGTCAGAATGTCAGAGATGTCTAGGTGCTTCTGGCTTTGAAAACCAAGCTAGAACATTCATGAAAACCGTCCCATTTGGTAATCCTTTGTAGATATAGTCATGGCATTGTCGGATCTTGGTCAACTTTTATTTGTATCTAACACCACCATCCACCATTCACCCAATCCTCTAGTTTTCCAACAAAAAACAAAAACACACAGAATGTATCACGTTGTAGCCTCTGGCCAACATCATTTAACAGTTTGCTCTTGAACAATGGCCAAAGTTCGTTGATGTACCGATTTTTTCCATGGCGATTTTCCACTTCGCAAAGTACCAGGAGGGTATCCCCCGGGTTCCCATCGATTCCCCAACAGCAACGCGCCAAGGCGCATTGGTGACGCCTTCGTAGAAGGCCTTGATGGGAACCTTGTTGGGGTCCTGCCAGGCCATCAACACCTGCGGCAAGGGCTTTTTTTCATGGGAAAAATGGGGAAATCATGGGGAAGATGCATGGGAACATGCTGGGAATCTAGGGAAAATACCGGGAAGATATGTAGGAGAATCATCTGTCAATCATAGAAAATCAAGAAGAAACATAGCAAAATATCATCTGTAACATCTGCAGATGATGGATTTTCCAGCATGCCTGCTTATTCATTACCAGCGGGTACACTGTAGATGAAGATTAAGCATATCCACTACAGTTCAGCACATGCTGCGAAGCACAAAACATTCTCGGGCAGTGCCTGAAAGATCTCGAAGTTGTGCTTCCACACCTGACGCTTCCACAAGAACAAACACACACCAAAAATCCAATATGGAATCAATAATAAATTTCCCATGATTTAGAATCTCATCTTTTGGATTTACACAATGGAGGGAGTAAATTTAAGTAGCAAAATTGATTAGGTCAGCATGAATATAGGGCCTATATCTTCTGTGAATTGTTTGGGAACACAAAGTCGTTGCTTCATCCTTCCCAAACAACGCCAATCTGGGCGTTAATATCCAACATATCCCCAACAATAAAAAGGATATAAAACTAAAAAACAAGTACTGACAAAACAAAAAAAACTGCTGGCTTTTATAATCCATTTACTCAGTAGCCTCCCACAATCAAACATGGCTAGTTGGAAAATCCTTCATTGATGGGTGAATTTCCCATCAATTCACTGTCATTTTTTCCGTAAATTGTCCAGCCATTTTTGAGTCCCAGAGGGATTCAAAGGGTATAGTGGGTATAGGAATACAGGGTATAATATATACTGGTTGATGGTGCAATAACCATCTTGAAAAATATGAGTTCGTCAGTTAGGATTATTATTCCCACTACATTATGGAAAAATAAAAAATGAAATGTTCCAAACCACCAACCAGATAATGTAATGTAATACAATAATAGCATATTCCCAACATACCTTCAGTTTCACCAGAGGTTACCATCCTTCCCCCACCATCCCGACGCGTTGCCGGCGTTGCCGACGCCGAGGCGCTCCGCACCAGAGACACGCCGTCACCGCCCGCAGCGCCGCGATGCGAATCTTCGCGTGGTTGTGCGTCAGGCTGGACCTGAGCTCAGCGGGAAAATCATCGTTCGTTTCAGGATGCAACGGGTGATAACTATGGGATGTATGCCTATAAATGGGATAATCTAGGGAATGTAACGTATGGGAAAGTGTCGGAATATACGGAAATATATCATGATCTGGGATATATGGGAATCCCACATCTAAATGTGTGGGATGTATCCCTATTGAATGCGGACTAAACCATACTAAACCAAGCATGTTTTATGGGGGATATAATGATAGGAATAACATGATCGAATATGATAAAATGGCATATAATGGGGATATCGGCTGGGATTGGTAACTAGCTTGGCCTCCAACTTGGAACAAGCTAGGCTGGCTCAGTCTGAGTCTCAGTCCTTTTTTTGGTCAGCTGGGCCGGGCTGTTTATGGCAGCACTTCGTTTCAACAAAGATCAAGTGATGGGTGCAGTTGGTGATATCTTAGATATCCAAGATATTCACCTAAGATATTCACATTCACCTGATTGATATCATGGGATATTCACTTGAGATATGCACATTCACCTCATTATCCTATATTAAAATTATCCTATATATTATTCCTATATTATCCTATATTCACCTTATCCTAAGATATGATCCTTAAGTTTTAAGGTGATCTCTCCGTTGCATCGTTTTTTTCCAATCGCCCAGCGGCGTGAGAGATCTGGCCAACGGCAGGGCGAAGTGCAGCAGCATCTCCGTGTGGTTGTAACCTCCGCCGATGATCTTCCCAGGCCGCCATGCGGGCAGATTGACTTCAAAAGAGGCTGGGGATCTAAGGCAGAGAAATGCTGGTAGAATGGAAGATTCATGGAAGATTCATGGAATATGATTGGAATATGATTGGAAGACTAATGGAAGATTGATGATATATTGATGAATATTAATGGAATATTAATGGAAGATTAATGGAAGATTAATGGAATATTGATGAAAGATTAATGGAAGATTGGTTGACACATGTTGATACCCTCCTTAACCAAACAACGGTTGATGTGTCAGGCAAAAAAAAAAAATCGAGGAGGTCCCCCGAAAGGAGCGCCGCGCACCGCTCAGCTGCATCCAGGGAGCAGAAGGAAATCATGGTCTCACCTTGGCTGATTGGTTGTATCATAGTTCAAGGATATTGGTCGTTTCTGAATATCCAATCAACAATCTCATTGGTTATAACAATCACAACTGGTTGGTGGTATACATACCCCTCTGAAAAATATGAGTTCGTCAGTTGGGATAATGGAATTCCCAACTGAATGGAAAGTCATAGTCCATTCATGTTCCAACCACCAACCAGTATTATATACACACCCATATTCATATTATTCATCTTTATGTTCCAAACCACCAACCAGACAATTATTGTTTACAGAAAGCCCTCTTTCACCAAAAATACCGGTGCAAAAACTCAATCACCGATATCGATGATAGAAAGCCCATCTGGAGAAATTCCACTAAATCCATCAGCCACTCATCATTTTCACATCCATTCACCAGTTACCCTCAACTAACATAGCGAACTGGAAAATCACTATGTTTAATGGGTAAATCCACTATTTCTATGGCCATTTTCAATAGCTATGTTAAATTACCGGAGGGTAGAAAAGAAACCAGTCGTCACAACCATTAACTATTTTATCCAGCCATCCACCAACATCAACCCATGAACCATTAAGCATCCATCACCCATCAAATCAACAACTAGTAGGCGTTTTACATCAATAATGAATCAACAATTATATCCCCCTTAACCAACCATCAACATCAAGCCTCAAGGGTTTATTATACCATATCAACACATGATAGTATATAACCATTAGCTAACCTATAACCATTAGAACCATTCCTCATCCATTCACCAACTATCAACATATAGTATATAACCATGACCTAACCTATAACCATTAGAACCATTATAACATGCCTCATCCATTCACCAACCAACCAACCAAGCGACCAACTGCACCAAGTGACACGCCAAAGCCTTCACCTCGTGGAAGGGATCCATGGCCTGGGCCCGGATCAGCCCCGTGGCCTCGTCGATGTAGGCGTAGATCTGCGTGGGCGAACAGCGCAGCAGCAGCGCAGCGACGAAGTGCCCCAGCTGCAGACGCACCTCTTCGCTCTCCTGAGACTTGGGACGGTTCATAATGGTTTTATTCATCTCATAGATGTTTAATGTCATACAAGTTAGTATCATACTTATTGGAAAAATGTTCGGTTCAGTTGATGTGTTATCGTATTTATAGATTCCGGGAGCTGGAGAGATTCCGTGCTTTCTTTGTGGATATTTTTTTTCCAAAACATCATCAAACCACACGAAAGACATATGGTTTGGAAAAAAAAATGAATGAAGCCAAAACAAACACAGAACACAAAAAACAAGTCATTCTCAGTATCTGAGTTGCTTTCATCAACTACATGTTTTCAAAAAAAAAATCGTCCCAGCCCCCCGGTCCGCCGGCCGTGTCCTCCACCGGCTGCGCGATCTCCGTGGGCTTCTGCTCCGGGTCCGGGCGCATGATCTCGGGGAGGTGCGCCACGCCGTCCAGGTCCTGAAGGCACCGCTGTGGCACCGAAATCCAGGGGGAAAACCATGGGAAATCCATGGGAAATCCACCAAAAATGATGGAAATCCATGGGAAAACCCACCCAAAATGGTAGAAAACCATGGGAAAAGCCTAGGAAAAATGCTGGAACAGGGTGGTTGAATGATTGTTTGGAGCTAATTTTAGAGAATTTCAACTGGTTGAGGCTGCAGAAATGGTGAATGATTGGATTGCCTGGTGCAGAATTGAGATTTTCCAACAAATTGGGGAGATTATGGTGGATTTCACTAAGCCATTTCTATGAGGATATCATGGGTTGGAAATGCTGATGATGGTAGAATTGCCCAAAAAACTCATGGATGGCGTTTTTCAGAGCATGGGATCCTTCAATTGGATCATTGGATGAATCATCCCCCATTCACCATAAATAGATGTGCTATGTTTACTTACCACTCCCATCTTTTTGGGTGGTAAAAATGGCTTTGTTTTAACCACAGAAAAAAGGCTCTGGAACCTGGGGAATTCTCGAATCATCCCCCTGGGAAGCCCCTGGATTTAGGAGCCTTGAATCACCCCACTTGGCGCCCCCCCTCTCCCCGTCGGCCTCAGAGCCCAATCTGCCAACTAAAGAGGGGAAAATGTAGGGCCTCGAGCGCTTCAGTGTCAGGACATGGCTGAAACTCACCTCTCCGAGAGCTCATGCTGCCAACTCCACTTTGAGGAAAAAAACAGACTTTCTGCTTTCATGAAAATATCGACCCCCCCAGTAGTTCTATTGTCCATGAAAAAAACATTGGTTCCCACCCCAATGTACTCCAAGTTGTGTTTTATTCCCAGAAAAACCGCCAGTTTCCTGTGTTCAACCCCTTTGATTGTTGGATCAACCACCATATTTCATGGTGCATCCCCACAGCGACGCGCCAAGGCACAGCGCCGCGCTGAGATCCGAGGTGTTCTCCACCAGGCTCCGCAGGATCTTCACGGCGCACTCGCGGCACTTCTCGCTGCGGTCCTCCGAAACCGCTGGGGGAACGTCGAAGCCGCGGAAAATCTGGCGGGAATCCACCCTGAAACCTGGGAAAAAATGCCAAAAACTAGGGCAAACTTAGGAAAAACTTGGAAAAAAAACATGAACATGATGAAGTCTATGTTAGGTATTGCTAGATCCTGACTTTCTGGAAATATCTGGAAATATGGAAAACATGGAAAACCCACATGGCAGCAAAGGACTTGGACGGTTTGGCAAAGTCTGGACAGATGGACTTCGGGGAAGTTGGGATCCTTGCCGCTCAATTTGACATTTAAATGATGAAAGATGGTAGAGATGATCAAGTCATAATTATCAATGGGAAAAAAATGTGTGGGGATGTGACTCAAAGTTGGCATCAGGCATAAGTTAGACAACAAACACATGGTTTTTGGGAGTTCGTCTCACTTGTTGGGCCACTTCTTGGGGAATGGCGAGGGTGCAATCGCCATGGGGCTCCCCTGCGATCCTTCATGCGCTTCAGCAACGGCTTCAGAAGCGCATCCATCACCGCATCGATGATGTCGGTCGCCAGGCTTTCCTGGGAGTCGGAGCACAGGTCCCCTGCGAAGTTGGCTTAAGTTCTGCCTGGTAGTTGTACCCTATGCATAATTTACCATGGGGAAAAAAGGCTGGGAACTGCCATGTTATCTCGTCTCTTTCTCAAGATTGTCACAATTGATCATAATTGATATATAATTCTTGGTTGCATCCCGTGTTTTCTCGGAGATCAACCCAATATTCTGCTGTTAAAAGTGTGTTACATCACTGCAATTTCGCATTTTCCCGTTTTCTGTATCAATGTTTCTCGTTTGCGATTCCATCATGTCTCATTAAGTGGCTGGTTCGATCCATAACTTTGTTGGCTAAATCCCCTTTCAATCCATTTGCCAATCATATTGTACCACTTAAAACCAAAATCATGAATCCATGGTTAAACATGCTGAAAAATACCCATGAGATAAAAAAACACCTTTGCATATTTTTGTTATATTATATCCCCATGATACCCGTATTTGGGGGTTTCCATAAATGGGGGATCCCCAAATGGATGGTTTATCATGGAAAATACCATTAAAACGGATGATTTGAGGGTACCCCTATTTCAGGAAACCTCGTGATATCCCATTATAATCCCATCAAAAAATGCCATGACAGTCCCATGACAGTCCCATGACAGTCCCATGACAGTCCCATTATCAAAGGGTATATCCCATTTTCAGTGGATGAACAAATCCCATTATAATCCCATTAAATCACCATTTAAAAGCCATTAAACCCTACTAAAATCCCATTAAATCACCATTAAAAAAGCCTATTAACCCCCATCATATCCAAATTAAATCCCATTTGTTTTGAACATCCACCACTTTTTACGCCACGCTCCAACGCCAAGGCACCACCTGCTGCACCAGCAGCCGCTGCAGCTTCTGCAGCGATGTCAGGCGTACGCTGAGGCTCTCTTCGGCCAGACCTAAAATCGGCCAGACATTTTGACCATGAAAAAATGGTGCAAAAATGAGGAAACAGTAGGGAAAAATGATGGAAATATGGGAATAGAAATATGGGAAATATGGGAATAATGATGGAAATATGGGAATAGTGGGGGAAATAATAGAAAATGTGGAGATTTGGGCACTGGAAAAATGGAGCTTGAAGCGACATGGTCGCGACATGGTTTCTCTTGATCTGAGGTTTTGTCCTAAGAATCATTGAGAATGGACAGAAATTGGGGATCATCTGTCTAGCAAGACCTGTTTTTGTTTGTGGCTATGTAAGATCTAATTGTTGAAACCATGAGAATGTAATGGGAATGTAGTTGGAACATCATGCCTTCGCTTCTGATTGTAGAGCATACTGTTAACAAAATGGTATATATAACCAACAAATCTGAGAATGAATCAACGCTTTTTTGAGGAAATTACGGTTCAAGAGCCCATTTTATGTGGTCAAACCGTTTGGGTGTCCAGTTTCAAATCTCACTTCAAGCCAATGACATCGAGACGGACCGATCAAAGAAGGAAACCATTGCTTTTACATGCTTTTACCATCAAATATAAGGATACAATGCTCTGGCAAACATACAAAAAACGATGGAAAATCACCATGTTATAGTTGGGATGTTGGGTAAATGGTAAACGTTTACAGAACTAAACGGAAAATCACCATTTTCAATGGGTAAATCAACTATTTCTATGGCCATGTTCAGTAGCAAACTGTTTGTTTACCGGTAATGTTTTCCTGCACCAATTCTACTGTTATTCCATCCCAATGCGGGTGCCAGCTGGTCGAATCTGAGGTCGCGTCTCGGAATGCTTCAGACAGAACAACAACATGTCGAAATGAGACAGTGTGACATGATATTCAAATGTATACAATGTATACATGTTATATATATATATATATATTTATGTGTGTGTAGTCATCATTCAATATCATTTAATATAGCATGTCTCTGTTTATGACATAATTTGAAATTGAATGATATCGAATGCATACACAGGGACAGCAACAAATCACACACAAATTTATACCCTCTGGTAAACTAACATAACTATGGAAAATCACCATTTTTAATGGGTAAATCAGCTATAAATGGTCATTTTCAATAGCTACGTTAAATTACCAGAGGGTAACCGGCTCCTCCGAACATGCGCCGCAGTGGTGTTAGAAATCGCTGAGTCGCAGTTGATGTCACGCTGGATGTAGGCCAAGAAGATCTCAGGAGTGCCTGACAGCCCCAGGATGCCCCAGAAAAACCGCAGAGCTTGGACCGTTGCTTAGTGACTTAGTGGTACTGGGGGATGGTACCAACTGTGAAAAACCTATATCCAAGTATCACTTCTTAGTGATACAAGCCATGCTCTGAAAAAAAATCAATCTGTACCCATAAACACGAGTTTGAGGTGACACCACGATGATTTCGTAGTCACAAATAGGCAACTTGAACTTCCACGGTGGTCATCAGCATCAGCTTCAGACCCCAGTGCTTATGTTGAACACTCGGCTCAAAGCGGGGTGTATGGCTATCATGTCGTTTCCATGTCTTTATTAAAAAAATGGTAAATCCATGTAAATATACGTATATCCATCTATATGTGTTTGTTGATTTAAGTTGCCCAGTCTGCTGTTTCAAATCCCTATCATTCCTTGGTTGGATAAAACCATGATTTTTTTGTCATAAAACATCATGATGATAACATCCCTCTAATTTTCTGGGTCATATCATCAATTCCCCCTGCTTAGAAAGCCAGAAAATTAGAGTCTCTTTTGGGAGATGGTCCATATAATCTTTATGATGTATCTTCATCCATTTTTTGTGGCTCCCAACCTGTTGGCAACTCTTCAAGTGCATCCACCATGGTCGTGGGAGGTTCCACCACCGCCATGGCAGGTTCAACTTCTGCAGGTCTCAACTGCTCCTGCCGGGAAAATGCCAGAAACTCTCGAGTTGGATCTGTTTCATCAAGTCTCATTTCAAGGAATAGCCTACAGATTGTAGATTTCAGGGAAAACACAGCAGGAAACCATGGATTTTAACGTTTTAACCTTTGGAAATAGGGATGAGTCCCGGCCAGCACCACAGCCCCGCACCTGCTCTGTCTTCAATTTGGCCCAGCCCGACATCCAATTCAACGAGGAGTCCATGCGCTTGGCGACCTTCCTGGGGGGTGTGAACAGGATGAGTGATTTGTTGAACTACTTTTGTTTGAAGGTGACAAGGAGACTTGATGACATCTTTGGGGATGTGCAAAACGCAGGCTATTGGTGAAAAGTGTAGACCGGTTGACCCAAGGATGCACCCCACTTTTTAGAATTTCGTAAGCTTCTATAACCAGCAATCAGGAGTTCTCCTGTATATAAGATGCGTCACCCCCGCTGAAATGCCGGGAAGTGTCTTCGTCTTCTTTTCTCTTTGCAAGAGACTTAGGTCGGACACCTCCCAAGCACCACCAGCGCCAAAGCTGTGAGGTTGGAGGGATGATAATTGTGTAATTACGCTGTATTCAGTTGTATAAAGGTATTGTCCGCTCCCAGAAGATCCAGAAGCACAAGAACAAATTCTCACCATGGAACGACCCGAATGGCGCATCCTGGACTTTCAACCAGCGAACCATCGCTTCCTTGCTACCCGTCATCTTTTCGCTTCTTGGTGATTGATGTGTGAGTTCACGAAATATTTCCAAGGGCAACCCCACAATCCTTTGTTGCCTTAGATTCTTGTTGGATACGTTCATTAGGATAAGGACACCTCAAGCACCGAGCAACGCCACAGTGATGGTCCTGAGCAGTTTCATCAATGAGGTATTGCAACAGTCTAGAAATATCCAAAGATAACATACAAAGGGTGTTCTTGCTTGCAATCTCTCCCATGGTGAGAAGCAAGACTGCATAAAATAGGTTCGAAAATGGGTTCTAAAACGATGGATTGAACAGGAGAAACAAATTGAACCTCCTGAAACGCCAAACAGCTATTGCTGTGAGGACAGGGAAAAAATGGCCACTGCTGGCTCCACCATCCCACGGGCCCTCGCCCAGAGGGGTTGTCTTGGACAACACAAGTCGTGAACGCCAAAAAGGGCTACAGAAATCTCCAGTCTTCAAAAGTCAGAGTCACGAGGAAGGAGCCCTAACGAACATCGTTTCAGACATTGGCTCCAAAATCCATCGATAGGTAACAAAACTGGATGTTCTGTCCCAGGTTCTGTATGTTCTGTCTTGTGGACAGTCACACAATGGCCGGGGTGAAAACATTTTCTATAGCGGTTCCATGGGGTGAAAACAAGTTAAATGGAGGCAAAACCACCCGCAACTATATTATGGTTATGGGTCAAAACCCGTCAAAACCGTCAAAGTTCTCACCAAAACAGCTGGGAATTTTACGGATGTTCATCCAACAAAATCATCATATTGATGGTTATATATACCCTCTGGTTATTTAACATAGCCATGGTATAGATGGCCCATAGAAATAGATGGTTTACCGATTAAAAATGGGGATTTTCCATGGCTATGCTAAATAACCAGAGGGTATATACAATATATGATATATGTATTATACAATTACGATATACCGGTATGTCCTCTCCATTATACCCCCATTTTTGCTGGTTAAATCTCCATCAAATATGCTACCGGTTTTGATCCATATGGTACCATCGGAGCAGAGTCCTATTGAAACCCTGTCATTGCAAATCAATGCCTTGGTCTTTGCAAAGCTCTTGGTTTTCTGCTCCCGCTGCATCTCCGACCATATCCTAGGTCGCTTGTTGTTGAGCGGTGGTTTTCTGACATGGCCACGTTGACTCATGGAACATCGTCGATAGTCAATCTTCCAGGTTGACTTCCCTTGAAGCTTGAAGTGCAAGAAAAACACCTAACAACTCTTGAGACACTGAATATTTGGGGCATCTAAATCCTGTCACGCGTTTAGAAGGTGGCAAGTCCAGAAATGAGGCCCGCAATGCTGGGTGACCATGCATGGTAACTCCAGAAAGTGATTGAAACTATGGTCACTACCAACTCAGGAGTACAAGCTTAGATACTCATCTCGCGAGTAGCCCAACAGTTGCTGGGACCTCCATCATTAGATATCTGTAGAATCATCCTGTAGATGATATCATCCAAAAAGTACAGTGACTTGAAGTCGTGTTTCATCACAGCTGGATATGGCGACATCATCTCACCACATCTCCAAGATTCTCATCCATATCAGCCATGCCAGGCAGGGAAGGGCGGGAAGTACTGTGGTTTCTGCTGTTGTGCCAAGCTTGCGGGAATGTCCCGTCCATCAGATCCCAAGAAATGGAACGATATCGATGTTTCAAAGGGGACACGTCTTCTCTTGGAAGATCTGTCTTGCAGCCTTGCAGGTCGTATTCAAAAATGTCTGCTATTTTTCTCCATTCAACGTAGAAATTTTAAAAATGTTGACATTTCAGTGGACAGCAACTGTTATTTTTGACCATTTAAATGGATTTTTACAAAACCAAAAGCTGTCAGTGGCTGTCATGTCTGTGTCGACTTCGGAATGTCCTGATGATCCTGAAGGTAACTGTGGCAAAGCCATTTCAACGAAACAGTCCATTGCTCTATATATATGGAGGTTTCTATAAATGGAGGTGTACCCCAAAAACGCTGGATGGTTTATTTCATGGAAAAACCCAACTAGAAATGGATGAGTACCCCTATTGTAGGAAACCCCCATATAGTTCTAGCAGGGTTTTTGTTCAATATTTTTTTTAAATTCACCCTCAACACCCCACTATATACTATATACTGTACTGGTGTAAGATTTTGAAATCACCCAGTTCTAAACCCTTCGTGTTTCCTGTTGTTTGGCCCCCACTTATGCGTGTCAATACTTCCTTTTTCCCACTTGTGGCATCCAGAATTACAAAAACACCTCCCGATTCGAACCATTTGGGCGCCATTATACCAACTATAGGCCGCATACCCAATAAACCACAGATTGGGAATGGTTTTTTGTGGATTTTTGTTGCCACAAAAATCGTTGCGATCGCCATTCCAGGTCGAAATTCCCAATCTATCTATCTTTGGATCAAAAAAAGATCAACGTGCATTGGGGCATCTCACAAGTCGCAGCTCTAGATCAATCGAAGATGATCCAGATTAAACGATAAACATGTAGGTCTCGCACACTCAGGGGCAAGCAGACTGTCCCTCCACATCCGCTTGGAGTTGACTTTTGAGGCTCTGCTCAGCTGAGATCTCTAGAATGTGATGTCGAGCTCGAAACCCATCTTCTTCTTTTCCTCGATCACTTGCTCCAAGGCCTGGCTGTCGGTGCTCTTTTCTTTGCTGGATGGCACTATGACGTCCCCCACAGCCCTAGCCCTCAGCACCCTCAGCACCCTTCAGTCAGGGTCAGAATCTGAACCTCAACATCAAGAATAAGCAGAGGCACCATGAGCAGCCACTTGGATTCCCGGGACACAAAAGGCCTTCACTCCCTCATCGTCGATGGAATTGTTCCACAATGGGATGCTTGTCACGGAAGTGTTCGTCATCAAAGCTTCAGCCAGTGCCTGGCCAAAGGGAAAGCGACTCGGAAGTAGATCAAGGTTGACATCTGCGAGACCTCATGAAATACAAAGGAGACACAACTCTCAGTTTCCGACTCCGAGTTTCCAAACAACCATTCCCACTGGATTCAAGGCGAATGTCTTTGACACAGAGATGCACTTCCAGCCAATATCATGCCAATATCCCAGTAGAAAGCATGGCATACCACATCATACCACACAGAATGAGTTCAAGTCAAAAAGCAATTCACCCACTTCACTGACAGTCAACAAGATTTGGAACCTGGAAATGTGATGGATGAGCATGAGCAGACTACAAAGCCTTCCAAAAAGCTGGTGACAAAAACACCATGAACAGCCACTTGGAATCCCGGGACACAACAGGCCTTCACCCCCTCATCGCCGATGGAATTGAAATGCAGGTCGATGCTTGTCACGGAAGCGTTCGTCTTCAAAGCTTCAGCTAGTGCCTGGCCAAAGGGAAAGCGACGTGGAAGTAGCTCAAAGCTAACATCTGTGAGACCTCATCAAATACAAATGAGACACAACTCTCAGTTTCCGACTCTGAGTTTCCAAAGAACAATTCCCACTGGATTCAGGGCAAATGTCGTTGACAGAGATGCATTTCCAGCCAACATCATGCCAATATCCCAGTAGAAAGCATACAACATCATACCACACAGAATGAGTTCAAGTCAAAAAGCAATTCACCAATTCGCCCACTTCACTGACACTCAACAAGATTTGGAACCTGGAAATGCGAAGGATGAGCATGAGCAAACTACAAAGCCTTTCAAAAAGCTGGCGACAAAGACAACATGAGCAGCCACTTGGAATCCCGGGACACAAAAGGCCTTCAACCCCTCATCGCCGATGGAATTGCCACTCAGCCAAATGCTTGTCACGGAAACGTTCGTCTTCAAAGCTTCAGCTAGTGCCTGGCCAAAGGGAAAGCGACGTGGAAGTAGCTCAAAGCTAACATCTGTGAGACCTCATCAAATACAAATGAGACACAACTCTCAGTTTCCGACTCTGAGTTTCCAAAGAACAATTCCCACTGGATTCAGGGCAAATGTCGTTGACAGAGATGCATTTCCAGCCAACATCATGCCAATATCCCAGTAGAAAGCATACCACATCATACCACACAGAATGAGTTCAAGTCAAAAATCAATTCACCAATTCACCCACTTCACTGACACTCAACAAGATTTGGAACCTGGAAATGCGAAGGATGAGCATGAGCAAACTACAAAGCCTTTCAAAAAGCTGGCGACAAAGACACCATGAGCAGCCAGTTGGAACCCTGGGACACAAAAGGCCTTCACCCCCTCATCGCCGATGGAATTTTTAGCCAGGCCGATGCGTGTCACGGAAGTGTTCTTCTTCAAAGCTTCAGCTAGTGCCTGGCCACAGGGAAAGCGACTTGGAAGTAGATCAAGGCTGACATCTGTGAGACGTCATGAAATACAAAGGAGACACAACTCTCAGTTTCCGACTCTGAGTTTCCAAAGAACAATTCCCACTGGATTCAGGGCAAATGTCTTTGACACAGAGATGCACTTCCAGCCAATATCATGCCAATATCCCAGTAGAAAGCATGGCATACCACATCATACCACACAGAATGAGTTCAAGTCAAAAAGCAATTCACCCACTTCACTGACAGTCAACAAAAATTGGAAACTGGAAATGTGATGGATGAGCATGAGCAGACTACAAAGCCTTCCAAAAAGCTGGCGACAAAGACACCATGAGCAGCCACTTGGAACACCGGGACACAAAAGGCCTTCACTCCCTCAACGCCGATGGAATTGTCTTCCAGGTTGATAAATGTCACGGAAGCGTTCGTCTTCAAAGCTTCAGCTAGTGCCTCGCCAAAGGGAAAGCGACGTGGAAGTAGCTCAAAGCTAACATCTGTGAGACCTCATCAAATACAAATGAGACACAACTCTCAGTTTCCGACTCTGAGTTTCCAAAGAACAATTCCCACTGGATTCAGGGCAAATGTCGTTGACAGAGATGCATTTCCAGCCAACATCATGCCAATATCCCAGTAGAAAGCATACCACATCATACCACACAGAATGAGTTCAAGTCAAAAATCAATTCACCAATTCACCCACTTCACTGACACTCAACAAGATTTGGAACCTGGAATGCGAAGGATGAGCATGAGCAAACTACAAAGCCTTTCAAAAAGCTGGCGACAAAGACACCATGAGCAGCCAGTTGGAACCCTGGGACACAAAAGGCCTTCACCCCCTCATCGCCGATGGAATTTTTAGCCAGGCAGATGCGTGTCACGGAAGTGTTCTTCTTCAAAGCTTCAGCTAGTGCCTGGCCACAGGGAAAGCGACTTGGAAGTAGATCAAGGCTGACATCTGTGAGACCTCATGAAATACAAAGGAGACAGAACTCTCAGTTTCAGACTCCGAGTTTTCAAACAACAATTCCCACTGGATTCAGGGCAAATGTCTTTGACACAGAGATGCACTTCCAGCCAATATCATGCCAATATCCCAGTAGAAAGCATGGTATACAACATCATACCACACAGAATGAGTTCAAGTCAAAAAGCAATTCACCCACTTCACTGACAGTCAACAAAAATTGGAAACTGGAAATGTGATGGATGAGCATGAGCAGACTACAAAGCCTGCCAAAAAGCTGGCGACAAAGACACCATGAGCAGCCACTTGGAACACCGGGACACAAAAGGCCTTCACTCCCTCAACGCCGGTGGAATTCTAAAACAGCTCGATGCTTGTCACGGAAGTGTTCGTCTTCAAAGCTTCAGCTAGTGCCTGGCCAAAGGGAAAGCGACATGGAAGTAGACAAAGGCTAAAATCTGTGAGACCTCATGAAATACAAAGGAGACAGAACTCTCCGTTTCAGACTCCGAGTTTTCAAACAACAATTCCCACTGGATTCAGGGCAAATGTCTTTGACACAGAGATGCACTTCCAGCCAATATCATGCCAATATCCCAGTAGAAAGCATACCACATCATACCACACAGAATGAGTTCAAGTCAAAAAGCAATTCACCCACTTCACTGCCAGTCAACAAAAATTGGAAACTGGAAATGCGAAGGATGAGCATGAGCAAACTACAAAACCTTTCAACAAACTGGCGACAAAAACACCATGAGCAGCCACTTGGAATCCCGGGACACAAAAGGCCTTCACTCCCTCATCACCGATGGAATTGCGAGCCAATTTGATGCTTGTCACGGAAACGTTCGTCTTCAAAGCTTCAGCTAGTGCCTGGCCAAAGGGAAAGCGACGTGGAAGTAGCTCAAAGCTAACATCTGTGGGACCTCATCAAATACAAATGAGACACAACTCTCAGTTTCCGACTCTGAGTTTCCGAAAAACAATTCCCACTGGATTCAGGGCAAATGTCTTTGACACAGAGATGCACTTCCAGCCAATATCATGCCAATATCCCAGTAGAAAGCATACCAAATCATACCACACAGAATGAGTTCAAGTCAAGAAGAAATTCACCCACTTCATTGACAGTCAACAAAAATTGGAAACTGGAAATGTGACGGATGAGCATGAGCAGACTACAAAGCCTTCCAAAAAGCTGGCGACAAAGACACCATGAGCAGCCACTTGGAACACCGGGACACAAAAGGCCTTCACTCCCTCATCGCCGATGGAACTTTCAGCCAGGCCGATGCTTGTCACAGAAGTGTTCTTCTTCAAAGCTTCGGCTAGTGCCTGGCCAAAGGGAAAGCGACGTGGAAGTAGCTCAAAGCTAACATCTGTGAGACCTCATCAAATACAAATGAGACACAACTCTCAGTTTCCGACTCTGAGTTTCCAAAGAACAATTTCCACTGGATTCAGGGCAAATGTCTTTGACACAGAGATGCACTTCCAGCCAATATCATGCCAATATCCCAGTAGAAAGCATACCAAATCATACCACATCATACCACACAGAATGAGTTCAAGTCAATAAGAAATTCACCCACTTCACTGACAGCCAACAAAAATTGGAAACTGGAAATGTGATGGATGAGCATGAGCAGACTACAAAGCCTTCCAAAAAGCTGGCGACAAAGACACCATGAGCAGCCACTTGGAATCCCGGGGCACAAAAGGCCTGCGCTCCCTCAGCGCCTATGGAATTTTTACTCAGGCGGATGCTTGTCACAGAAGTGTTCGTCTTCAAAGCTTCAGCCAGTGCCTGGCCGAAGGGAAAGCGACATGGAAGTAGATCAAATCTGACATCCGTGAGACCTCATGAAATACAAATGAGACACAACTCTCAGTTTCCGACTCTGAGTTTCCAAAGAACAAATCCCACTGGATTCAGGGCAAATGTCTTTGACACAGA
>CAMXCT020003831.1:0-52756 GCA_947184155.2 Cladocopium goreaui
ATCTGGAGACGATGTGGCAGCACGTATGTCGACGAGGGAACGCAGCTGCAAGGACGTTATTGTCCCACCCCACCCGCATCCGGAGACGATGCCACGTTGAGTGTGGCAGCACGTATGTCGACGAGGGAACGCAGCTGCAAGGACGTTATTGTCCCACCCCCAGCCCACCCCACCCCACTCCAGGACGTTATTGTCCCACCCCACCCAACCCCACCCCCCCGCATTGGAGACGATGTGTGGCAGCACGTTTGTCGACGAGGGGGGCACGCAGCTGCCAAGGACGTATTGTCCACCCCACCCGCATCCGTGAGGACGATGCACGTTGAGTGTGGCAGCACGTCTGATGTCGAGAGGGGAGGGAACCGCAGATGCACAAGGAGTTATTGTCCCACCCCCAGCCCACCCAACCACTCCAGGACGTTATTGTCCCACCCCACCCAAACCCACCCCCCCGCATCTGGAGACGATCAACACACTGTGTGGCAGCACTGTTTTATGTCGACGAAGGGGGAACTCAGCCTTTGCCTAAGGACGTTATTGTCCCACCCCCAGCCCACCCCACCACCACTCCAGGACGTTATTGACCACACCAACCAACCCCCACCCCCCCCGAATCTGGAGACGATGTGGCAGCACGTATGTCGACGAGGGAACGCAGCTGCAAGGACGTTATTGTCCCACCCCACCCAACCCAACCCCTCAGCATCTGGAGAGGATGCCATGTTCAGTGTGGCCGCAAGTGTGACGCGGATTTTGGTTTCTGAATCGCGTGGATGGTGGTTGCGGAATCGTTTTTTTTGTTTCGGAATCGTCTTTTTTTGGTTGCGGAATCGTCTTTTTTTGGTTGCGGAATCGTCTTTTTTTGGTTGCGGAAGCGGCTTTTTTTGGGTTGCGGAAGCGTATATGTTTTTGGTTGCGGAATCGCCGAAATTTGGTTGCGGAAGCGTCGAAATATGGTTTCGGAATCGGAATTTATTCCATTTCACACATAGATCTTCGAATTTCTCATGTTCTTTGAATTTCCTAGAATTCAAAACAGTTGAAAAGCCATGTCCCAAGGCCACCCAAATCAGAATGAGCCCTTGTGAGATGGGCTGTGCCTGTGAGAAACCATTTTCTTTTATCCATGAATGCTAAGTATGCTAAGTATATTCTAAGTATGCTAAGCACTTCTGGGTGTGCACTATATAGGCTGTGTGCACAGGATGCACTGTGTGTACCGCGGTTTTTGTTGGTGCAATGCGGAACACCGTTGGAATTCTCTGCAAATTCTTTTCCGTGCTCAACACTAGGTGTGGTGCGAGTCCAAGCAGTGGACTGGCCTCTTCAAGCTGCACAGGCCGATAGGGTCGACAAAGAGTTTGAAGTCCATGATCTGTGATGCGATTTCGGCCTCGACATCTCGACATTTGAAGCGGAATTGAAAGCACTACAAGTACTACAAGTATACTACAAGTGCTAGGACTGCAAGGAGTACAAAGTCTTGTGTGGACTTCTGAGAGAAGTGTTCATGTTTGCAGCACTCAAATGGCAACTTCTCATCCTAATCTCCAGCCATGAACCTTAGAGCCTCTATGTGCCATGCTCAGGAATGATCTCAGGACTAAGTCAGCTCCATCTTCCCTTATCTTCTCATTGAGGCATCTAGGCATGATTGGCATCTAATGAGAGGCATCTCTGCGTTTGTTTCTTCCGTTTTCGTTTCTGTTTTGCTGATCTCTTCGTCTTCTCGTCTTCTCGTCTTCTCGTCTCTGGCCTAGGCCAAGAAATTCCAGGCCGCGGTACTCATCAAGCCTGCCATTCTCCCGTTCTCAAGCCATTCTCCGGAAAGATCATGAAAGATTGGCCCTTTGTGGTAAGCGGCGGTAAGCGCTCAGAATGGAAGAGTCTCCAGCATATTTTCCATCAGTCTCCAAACATAGTCTGGGCATGTCTCAACACACTCGTCCAAACCAATTCAGACAAACATAACACAAACGACCCATTCGTCAAGAGTGTCCAACCAAGTCGTGGTAAAAAGATTGTCTTGGGCGCCGCATGGCACACCAGACACTGAAATTCACACGGGGAAATGATAGAAAATGCATTGAAGCGCGTTTGGGTGTGTCTGAAAATAGGGTACCCCCCCCAAATGGCCATTTTAATAGGGATCATCCGGGATCATGATGATTCACCATTGGATTCCGGGGGTGCCTTATTTTCAGACCATTGAAATGTAAAATGCGTCTCTCCCAAGCGCCCGACGCCGTAGCCAGGAACTCAACGCCAGCATCGCAGATTCTGTTCTCCCAGAGATTCAATGCCCTCACAAATCCGAAACTAATGATGCAAGTAAATTAAAATAAAGATGATATAAGATGATAATGCGAACTGATGTGAATTGTGCGTGTGTGAATTGTAATGCGGGAATTGTTTCCAGTTGTGATGCAACGTATGCAGTTGATGTACCAAACACACACACACACACATTTGTATGGATACATCATACAAGTGTACTACAAGTGCATAGATTAGAAACTCATGCGAATGGATGCGAATGGAATATACCGCATGTGCTTTGCATGCGGCACATCCAAATGGCAAACCACACCTTAACTGCCAAGGGCACTTGGAGAGCGCAGCGCTCATTGGACCCAGCCTCAAAAAAAATCAAGCGGCAAAGGGCAGTGAACCAACGGTAAGTACAGTAAACATGCGAACACCACAAATGGCAAACGATGGAACACAATGGGAAAAAAAGTTCCGAGTCTTCAAAAATTCCAGTTTCCTTTTGAGAAAAGATTCAGAACTTTTACAATCCTTTGCCGCTTTTGAATTCTGCGGTAAACTCACTCTTTGCTGCGCACTCAAATCGGCTGATCGCACAGGCACGGAAGCTGACGCACTCGAGGACCTCAAGAGTTCAACGTGTGGTTCAACGTGGAAACTCTCCTGATCTCAAAGGGACGTCAGCTGTCCATGTCAAACTGCCTAACATGTCTGACCGCATAATACTGCAGAAATGAAAATAGACGATCGAAACAACATCCTGGATCACATCCATCATTGCGTCTCTGTTGTGAACAGGCTTAGCGAACGCTCGAACTCGAAGACTCAGTTTGATTCGAGATATTTCGAGATTCTCGGAGTCCAGTGGCACATGAGTGACATGAATTGTGCCCTATAATGATATATAATATGATATATAGTCTATAATAGTGACATGATTCAAGACATGATGTTTGTTGGCCTCGAGGCCCTAGTGCTTCAGTCTCGTGTCTGATATTCTCTCTATCTCTCTTTATCTCTTCGAGTCCAAAACGAGTTCTATTTGAAAAGAAAGATTTCCAAAGATTTCACCGAAATTTCTTGCTTTCGGAATTTTCCGACTTTTTTTTTTAGTAAATTCACAATGTTTTTTCTAAAAAATGTCTACATTATTCTACACTTTCTACAAAAAAAAACGCCGAGAGACGCAGTCGGGCTCCAGGAAGCCTGCGAAGGACAGGCCCAGCGGGTCTTCCTCACGGCACGCAAACAGAATTCAGAACAAGCAGAACAAACGGCAACAAACGGCAACAGTTGTAACAAGTTCTACAATATTCTACAATATGGCAAGCAATCCATACAGTTCTATACAGTTCTACTGTTTTTAGTAACAAGTTCTACAGTTTTTCTACAGTTCTACATATCCATTAGAACCTACCTGATGTTTGGTTCCTATGGGAAAGCAACGGTTGCAACGACGTACCGGCAACATGGCAACATGGCAACATTCCAGTGAAGTGATTCCACTTTCGTTTCGGAATGAAAAGATAAGTTCTTAGATCCTTTGCAAAACGAGCAAAACGAGCAAATCAAATGGAAGGATTGCTAGGTACACTTTGCATCACTTTGCATCAACCAGCATGCAATCACAAGAGTTGCTTGGTTAGCAATGGAAGGAGCAACAATTTCATGAACCAAGAAATAAAGCGACGCCGGTGGCCATTCAAATAGGGAAGAAACACCCAAATGTCAAAAAACACGAAAGCAAAAAAAACGGAAACAGTCAGTTTAACCATCAGTTTAACCAGTGTTACTTCATGTTACTTCATGGTTCTTCACAAATCTGTACCCCTCAACGCCGCCTTCGGGCTGAGGTCTGGCAAACCTGCCGAAGTTTGCAGAGTTACGAAAGATACGAAAGCTCTTTGAAGGCCACCCGGTTGACTCATGTTGACTCATGTTGACTCAATGTAGGACCTGGTCTTTTGATGTCTTTGGTGTTGAGCCGAACTAGTCGCAACCTGTATTCGCTTGCACGGTTTCCTGTCACCATTTACCTTCTAATTGTTTCATAGGGCAAGTAGACACACCGCAAATTTTTTCAGGGAAGCACAAGTTCCAGAACAAACAAATGATGACTACGTCACACTGTCTCATGCTTACTATGTTCGAATCTATGCTGGATTCCCACTGCTGGTATTGCATGTTGGTAAAAGGATCGCTTTAGAACACAGCCATTTCGCGTTCTAAAGCGAGGGCCTTACCTTGCATGTTTCGGACATGTCATGCTTTTGCGATATTTTGCGTGTTTCTTTAAATGTGTCCTACTGTCTTCAGACACTGTCCTATTTTTTCATGTCTCTGCGCTTTGATTTGGAAGTCGTGCCTTGCAAGGCATCCTTCAAGACCTCCAAGCTGACTTCTCCTTCAACAGTCTTCAACAAAAACATGTGGAAAAAGAAGAACATGTGAGGGAAAAACCTTCTTAGAAGAGCGGTCTCGTCGAAATGTTGCTTGACAGAGTGAGAGAGAGAGAGGGAGAGGAAACACATGTGTGTATATAATATATATACATATATATACACATTATTGTGTATATGTAGAAACTGTAAATGGTTTAATAAAAACAAATAAAACCTAAAGTACTTACGCATTGGTGCAAGGCGATGGTGGCCATGCTGTGAAGTCGACAATGCAAGGCAGGCCTCCATCAGCGTCATAGTCAGGACCATCAAGCACTTCAAACACTTCCAAGACCTTCCAACTGATGTCGCAGGAACGAACAAATATGTCGATCAAAACATGTGTTTGTGACGGATTATTGAATAACATTGAAATACATGGATCATTTCATGTAACTTTTATGGAACGTGTTGCAACAAATCACGAGTAAGAACATTGGATCAATCTGAAGCCGTTGCAAATGTTGCAATTCAAATGTCTTTGCGAATGCTTTCTATCCCTTTCTTATCTTGATTGCTCTCTTAATCAGCTTAAACTAAAAGCTTGTTGGAATTCAAGTGTGACAATGATTGCGATGCCATTTTCTGAGGTCGAGCGCCACATCCTATCTATCTGTGGAAGCCCTCAGTTTCTGCACAGGCTATAGGGACATTCAGAAAGACATAGATCAAGACCGTTTAACGACCTTCTTTGCAATTCAAGACAGGCACAAGCGATCTCAAGCAGTGACTTCCGAAATCTTCCGAATGTCCCCACTATACTGTCTGGATTCCTTCAAGAATTTGTGCCTCAAAGGTCCTTTTTCCTAGTGTGCATGGCAGATTTGTTTCGATGATGCTTTCGCACTGCAAAGCATTAGGGTGCGAAGGTAATCATGTGTAATTAGCATCCTAGCAGTCCGCAGAGCACGCACAAAGTTAAACAACAAATGTTGAACATCTTCGACATCTTCGACCCGTGCCTGCTGTCCATGGACACCTAGTTTCCTTGGCACGCTGCATGGCAAACCGAGCAGGTCACCGACATGCAGCGCCGGTTGAAAACGAAGCGACAAAACATGGCAAAAGATGGCAAAAAGACAAAACAAAGACAAAGAAGACAGCAACAAAACAAAACCATCAAGTCTCAGCATGTTTCAACGACAATTGCACCAAATGCACGTTTTCAATCCCAATCGAGTCCAAAGCTTCAACCTAACCAATGAACATCAATGAACCAAGCGTCTCAAAGAGAAGAACATGAAAGTCTGGAGCCTGGAGCTTGGCATCCCAGTCCACACCTGAGACACCGGCAACAAACATTTCTTGAAACAATTCTTTTAAAGTTTAAACCATTATATACAATTTAACTATATTTAAGTTAAAGAGTTTTGAAAGTTTGAAAATATGCAAATACTCATGCAATGGCACACGCTCACCTTCTTTCTACACTCTGCACAACCTAGTAAAGTACGGGGAGCTCCTCCCTCTGGCACCAGCCCGGGTGCATGCCATCACACAGCAAATAAAAAGGAGGCTGGTGATGCACCTAAAACAGGGCTCAAAGGTGACAGCTTCCGGGGGGGTGGGCCTGGGCCCGAAATGTCTGGAGAGCATGACAATTGCATGAAGAGGTCATGCAATGGCACACGCTCACCTTCTTTCTACACTCTGCACAACCTAGTAAAGTACGGGGAGCTCCTCCCTCTGGCACCAGCCCGGGTGCATGCCATCACACAGCAAATAAAAAGGAGGCTGGTGATGCACCTAAAACAGGGCTCAAAGGTGACAGCTTCCACATGTTCCTAGGTCGTCACTATAAGTACGAGCTATACAGGGTTGGCGTTAGCCTAGTGACTTCAAAGCTGGGAGGTAGTAAGAAGCAGCAAAACGAATTCTAAGTTTGGTGGTTTCCGGCAGCTTTGCTAGAAAACTCTCGGCAGCGAGCTCCTGAAGATAAGACTCTAAAGTCATCTGCGAAACCAGTCTCATCCGCCAGAGGATGCTGGGGATTGCTTCGCCTCTTTTGTAGGCCAGAATCGCACCACCACCTCTGACGCTTGAAGGTGTAGGTCTAAAAGCTGAAGGGACCTCTAAAGCATTCAGAAGTTTCTCCCATCTTGTTCGAAAACTAGCCGCAGACAAAGGGAAAAGGAGAAGGGAGTCATGTAGGTCTCCAAAAACCTGCTGAAGGACTCTGGCTATCTGCGCATCCTCGATCTTAACATGTTGAACCCGCCCCTTCCCTCGGCGGTGGGTCTTTGGCTTCTGAACTCTGAGGAACACGGAGGCGACTCGGTCATCAAACAGGTCAGTAGGGAGGACCAAGTCAGCTCGTCGTGCTCGTAGGACCTCGCCAATTCGAGCAATGCCTTCCACTGCCAAAATAAGGCAACCAGCAAAACGCTTCCAATCCCAGTAGATAGCAAGGGACACCAGGGCTTTATACAGGGCTTCCGGCAAAGGGCGCCGATGACAAACTGGCTCGAGCTCCTCCCACTGGCTGACTAGCTGCCATGCCGGAGCCATGGAAGGTCTGAGCAGAGGGAACTTCTGTTGGGCCAGCACCAGTAAATGACGCAGCTCATAGAGCCGACCCCCTCGCTGATATACATGAAGCCCATAGTTTCGCAGCACTTGCACAGCTAGTGAGGGACAAAGAAAAACCTGGCGGCAGGTATCTTCCGAATACTTGTCATGCAGCCACCTGTCAAAATTCTCCCAAATGCGCCGCTGCAAAGCACGGGTGCCCTGGCCCACTAGGACTACTGATTCAAGGTCGCCAGGATCCCGGAGAGCAGGAGCGCGATGCGCTCGTCGGGGTCCCGGGTTCTGTGCTTCCCCGATTCGAGGAGAGGAAGACTTCGCACAAGCGGCCACATCCAGGCGACCTACCTCGTCACGGCGCAGCCCTGCTGCCCTGCCCATCTCAAAGGCAAGGCGGCGAGAGAGAGCCACGGGGTATGTCTGAGCCACCTTAGTCCAGCAGCATCGGTGCAAAGAGCTGCGCCCACGTAGAACTTGGTGAGAGTGGCCTCCTTGGCAGATCTCTCTAACACCAGCAAGACGTGTGTTGGTGAGGATCCGGGTCCGCTTTCTCCATGGCGTCTGATACCGACACATGTCAAAGCGGTAGGCTCGTTCCGCTCTTGCAATTCCGCTCTCAACCCAGGGCGGCAGCAGCCATAACCAGCTTCCATCCGGATTCTCAACCCAGTAAACCAGTTGGTGCCCCAGACAAAACAAAACTACCTTCAAAACAAATGCAGCATGTCCATTGCCTTGTTGAACTTTACGAGTCATGTGCTCCGACAAGGGAGCTTTTCCAAATGGGTGCTGGTGATCCCGCACCGCAGGAGTGATTGCTCTGCTGAAGCTGCAGCACTCCGGTGCTGCTCCAGCCCCTAAAAAGGCACCGGCTTCCAACAAATCAAAAACGCTCTTCTGCACTTGCTCATCCAGGAGGTTTTGGCTTGCGCCATGGGTGAAATCAAAAGTCACTACCCACACCTTATACTGTTTACTGAGTTGCCGGGCTACTCCAGCTTTGCCACTATACAAGTCTAAAAAACCTTTTCGTTTTGGCAAAAACCCCGGCCTAGCTCGTCTTCCGCCTGGTGCAAAAAACTTGCACACCGGCAGGGCTCGCAGCAGCTGCTGTGCTCGCTCACTCAGCAGTGGGCTTCTGTGATTCTCATGGCAGCATGGCGACTCGCCCCTAACCCCTGGGAGCTCTTCCGAGCTAGTAAAAATGGCTGCGGGGGGAGGATCGCTAAGACCCAAACCTGCAGGAGGAGCTACCTGCTTTGAACCAACAGCTTGACAGTAGGGCCTGGGTTCATTCTTTCCCTCAGGCTTTTTCTCAGTTCTTGTCGTTTGGCTCTCAGGCTCTTGCTCTCTTTTATTATCTGACACTACACCAGCACTGCTTTGCAGCGCCTGTGAGACGGTTCCGACTCCGGTCTTCGGAGCGGCGCAGCTAGATCCTACGAGACCTAATCCTGACCTGCCTGAACTACAACAGTTTTTCGCAGGAGGAGCTACCTGCCCAGAAGCAACAAAATGAGTAGGCCTGGGTTCATTCCTTCCCTCAGGCATCTTTTCATGGTTCTTTTGGTTTGTCGCTCTCTTTTCAGCTAAGCTACCAAGGCCTCCCGGCCGTGAAACGCTAGAAAGTGCATCAGCAAAAATTGCCATACGCTCTGGTTTCTGTACATCATAAAGTGGGTCCAACAGCTCCTCTTGAGCTCGCTGGACATCAAACTTCTCTCTACCGCTACACGGGATGCCCGCTAGTTTCAGTGGGTCATATCCTATAGAAGCCAGCCACTCATCCATCAAAGTGAAGTCGCCGGCCTCGGCAGCATCCCACCATGGAGGCATAGACCTGGCAGGCAGACGGATTGGCTGATCTCGCGTAGGGTCATCCCCAACATTTGCCAGTGACGGAACATATCCGTAGTTTCCATAAAGACCACTACCCAACAGCACTGCCAGGCTACTCTGTAGCAGCCGATTCAGGCTAGGGCTGCTCGAGCGGCCTTTCACAAGGGCCGCTAGGACTACCTGGCTGTCACTGCCCAGCAGGTATCTCTTGTCACATAACCGCTGAGCAAGCTTGTGTTCCACCTCCAGCACGGCTTCCATCTCCAACAGATTGATGTGCCGGCGCCCCGTCGCTTGCTTGCAATGGTGGAGCCGGAACTGCAGAACTTGTGCTAGCACCAGCCACAACGGGTGACTGACCAGCGGAACTCCTTCTGGAAGTTCTTCAGACTCATTCATGAGCTCGTGTTGGCGGAGCCAACTCTGCCAGGGGGACAGAAGGCGACTCCATGTGCCTCGTGCCAAGCAGTGCCTCTGGAATTCTTTGGCCAGGTGCTTTGAAAGGGGGGCCCGCACAGATGCCTTCTTCTCCACTGAGGCATCAGACAGGAAAACCTCATCCAAACTTTGCGCCTTGAGGTCCACCACGCAAATAGGCCCGAGAATGACCAGAGTCCATAGTTCTTGTACTAGGGACGGCGACAACTTCAGGATGTCCTCACGGTCTCTGCCCCTCTGGGCAGCATAGATTTCCTCCAACAGGCACAACATGCGGCGACGCACTTGGAGCGCCGACACCCAACTCCCTGCAAGAACTTCTAGTAGGCCGACTGACGCGTAGCCCAGCACTGCTACCCTGGTCGTCAGCTCTAGTAGCGGCAGTAGGCGCTTGGGGTTCGTGCGCAGCATGCCTGTTTCACCATCAACGGCCACTCCCCAGAATTCCGCCTGGGTGTGGCCCCGGAAGGTTTTCCTGGGATGGGCAGTCAGCCCCTCCTGAACATACTCTTCGCAAAGAATATCCAAGCGCCGCACGCCATCAGAAGACTCGGCAGGTTGGGTCGCAGGGATCTGCTCTGCAAAAACGGCGTCATCGATGACAATGCCAGCTGCTAGATTCCCCCTAGGTGCCCTTCCTTGTGAGGTCAGGAGTTCTTCGGGGGTAAAAACCTTGCAGCGCAGTCCTATTTCAACATGAGCACGTTGACCTAGTTCAACAGCATTGCAGTCGCCCATGGCTAAAGTGCTGAGACATGGGTAAAAAACTTTATGGTCTTCGCCAGCAAGTTCATGAGGAAAACAATGAAAACGTTGAGCTTGTTTGAGGGATAGTGGATAACGAAGAGCATTACGGAGACATCTTTTGGCACTAACTCGAAAACAGTAGTAATAATCCCGTAGGTCAGTTCCAGAGAATACCATCCGATGCCCCTCTGCAATCTCCAGCTGCGCTAATGCTTGTACTGAACCTAGTGTACTACACCAGTCTCGCAGTGTCTGCTCTAGTTCATTAGCTGGTCGCGCATCAATTATCAGTCTATCCTTCTCCTCATCCTTTACCAGGGCAAATGCTCCACACGTGTGAGAAGTCCGCACCTTGCTTTTTGGCACCAAGCGGAGGCGGTGATGCTCATCTAAAAAATGCAAAAGTTGCAGCACCTGTTCATGAGAGGCTCGAACCTGTACTCGGGGCGGCAAGCCCTCTGACTGATCAGGGGGGATGGCCAAGCTGATTGGGTCAACAAACACTGTCTTGTGGACACCATCAAAAAACTTCTCCGGGTTGAACTCCGGCAAATCCTTAGGAAATGACAGCCGCTCAGTTTCAATGTCTTTTGCCAACATGGGGGTGCCTTGTTGCATCCGCCCTACGACTGCACAGCCATCCCTCCCTTGCGGTTCAGTGCTCTCAGCTGCAGACACTCGAGGTGGAGCGTCAGGTGAATGGGCAGTGTAAGAATCCTTCGTCAAACTACAAGCCCGTACAAAAAGATCATGCAAAATGCTATCCAAGCCTTCCATCTTGGCCGCGGTGCGCCCCATCTCCGTAGGACCCACCATGCCCACCAGCTCCACTCCCTTCAGTTGAGCTTCAAAGCGCTGGATGATGCCCCACTGCTTCCGAGACAGTCGGGTGTGAGGAGACAATCCCGGTGGGCACCGTGTAGGGCGCTTCATATGGAGCCAGGACAACATAAGAACCACCAAGTTCACAGCCTTCTGCCTTGCAACGGTGGTCGCCTCAACTTTGCCTGGCTGACCATCGGCTCTCCAAAACCAGCAATTGTAAGGTGCAGGCATGGGCCATAGATGGGCGGCTGTCCCGAACGCATCGGTTCGGTCGTTGTGCAAATAAGAGTGCAAAAAAGTCGAAAATGATGTCTTGGACTTCAACACCCATCTGGCCAAAGAGGTCCACAAACTAGTAGCATTAACCTTTCGGGCATTTGCGCCAGGCACGGAAGGAAGCTCCTTCCCATCTCTGGCTGCACCACCTCCGGGTGGTTCATACATGCTGCGATCTATTCGACCGCTGGGGAGGGAGTCTCCTCGGCGGCCGCTGGCTTCCCTTTTTGCCCCCCTTTTCCCTTGTTCTTGGCTTTCGGCTTTGCCTTTGCGACCGGCTCCTCGGTCTTTGCAGCTGGTTGTCTTTGGCCCAGCTTTGCCTTCTTCTCGTGAAAGTCTGCCAGATCGCGGACTTTCGACACCACGAGGTCGAACCACCTCGGGTCGATCAGCTTGCTGTGGGGCAGTTCCCAAGGATGCGGGCTGACATGTCCCACAAAACTCTGGAATGGAGGAGGGCTTTCCAGCGTCATCTCTCCAGCCAAAAGGAAGCTGCCACCGTCGCAGGCTTGTTGATCGAGAAGACATACTGCAAGAGCTGTCCTCGCCCTGGCTTCGTCGATGCGGTTTGTCCGCAAACAATCCCATATTCCTGGTAGGCACCAAGCAGCCCTCACCGTAGCTCCATAGTTTTGAATGTGGCTGCGATGCTCGATCCAGCCTCTGGCCGATATCACTGATTGCTGGATGCCCGGTTGAATAGAGGCTTGCTCCCAATCTTCCTGCAACCGGCTCTCTATGGCCGTGTACAGCAGCTTTGGGTTCTTTTGCAGCAGTTGACGAAGCGACAAAAGCGCGGCAGCTTTGCTCCGCGTGGCTCCACTTGTCAGATCTTTTGTCGATCCAGACTCGGCGCGGTCCAGGATTTGCTCCAGCTCCCGGTCCTTCTTCATGCCTTTGTCCTTGTGGAGGTCGGTCATCAGTTTGGTCAGCTGCAGAACTGCTGTTGCGATGGGGTCGGCAGACCCAGAAGCGGCGCCAGCTTTTAACGCATGGGCCACTTGGTCTTCCTCTTCCAACTCCTCCGCGCCGCTGCTGTCGGCCGCTACAACCGCTGTCGGTCGGGCGGAGCCAGCTGGAGCGGGCAGTCCCATAGATTTGGCGATCTCGGCCAAGGCGGCCGGGGAGACGCCTGCTTGCAAAGCTTGATGGGCCACCGCCGGATCTACGCCGGCGGGCAGCGCCGCAGGTGCGGCAGCAGCTTTTGGCCGCCGGCCCATTGTCTGTCCAGGTGCTTGGGCAGGGCGAGCAAACTGTTGGGCCAGTTGGTGTAGTTGCTCTTCGATAGCTGCAAACCGATCTTCGAGTCCACCAAGACCAGGAGGTTGTGCCAATCCCCCGCTGTCGGCTGACAGGAACGTGTAGTGATCCTTTGCTGCTGCCACTACTGCCGAAGCGAAAGGGAGCCGCATCAGTCCGTCGACTCCAAGAGGAAAAGTCAGGGCCGGCTGGCCTTGGTCGTAGGACACCTGTGCTTCTGCCTCTGCTGCTAGCAGCCCCAGCCATATCTTGGTAGTTGGTGTAGGGTCTGGCGTATCCCTGCCGTCAGGGTTGCAGCAAGGGACAACCACACCAATCACCTTGGAGAGCAAGTCCGGGTTGATACGCCGCCTTCGGCGAGTCTTGTGCCAGGCCGTATCTGGCACTGCTACCAGGAGCCGGCCGTCGACTTCTGCAACAGCCGCCACAGCGCAGGTGATGGGGGGGTCCAGAGAGCTCAGCACACCAGTCTGGTACGCAAACTCCACAGCGTCGCCTGAGGTGATGAGATTCTGCCGGGGGCCCAGATCCTCAGGCTCTTCCAGGTCCCCGTCTCCTTCTTCACTCATCGACGCCGTGACAGCTCTGCGGGCACTTCAAGGTCCGCTGAGCACACAGCAATGCGAGCTTCCGCTTTTGTCGGGAGCCCCACAAAAATACTATCCCCAAATTGCTTGTCCAAAGAACACAAATTTTTGGTTTCAGCCCAAGAATTACAAACCCTAGGAGGATTATACAGGGTGACCCGAATATCCCGAACCACAATGTAAAGTTTGGTGGCTAAGGGGATTTCTTCGCGCCCCGACAGTCCTCGATGCTCGTTTTGCAAGCACCGTTTGATCCAAGCACCGATCTTCTCCGCAGCACGCACCCGTTCAGCTGGCAAATCAGCGCCCACTGCAGCGGCCGCAGAAGTGCTCTCCGAGGAGGGGGCCTCAGTCACAAGCTCAAACTCACTGGAAGGCGCACTGCCCACTCGAGGTTGTTCCAAGACAACCAGGCGAGCACTCAAGGCCTGGCACAGGTTCCTCAGCTCCGCGACTTCTGCTCGCAGAGACGCGAACTCGGACCAGGGCACGTAGCGCTCACTCATGCAAGTTTGTAGAGCGGTTCCCCACTCTCTTTTGCCAGCTGCTGGAGCCGGCTTCGGATCCACACCCGCCAGCTCTGGCGGATCAAGTGCAGCAAATCAAAAGTGGGCCCCAGAGCTATTCCCAGGCAAAGTCCAACTAGTACACTGAACAAATCCAGATCCCCAACCAAGGTGCTAAGGTCAATATCAGGGCAGATTGGGCACTCGAGAGGAGGACCAGCAGATGATAATTCCGACACCAATCGAAGGATGAGTGCCGAGAGGGATCCCGACGTCGCGCCGATGGCCACGGAGCGATCCATGCACGGCTTGACCCGAAATGTCTGGAGAGCATGACAATTGCATGAAGAGGTCATGGACATAGATGGACATAGATGGACATAGACTGCCATGCATGGCATATATACTAAACAGGGGAATGGAATGACATGGATTGGAATAGCCAAAGCTTGAAACCAATTCAGCAGCTGCAAGAGTCAACTTCTCATGCAAAGTTGCACGTCGGATACTGTTGAGAAGCTTGGAGCTACACCATGCCACACCAACTACACTTTTTATAAGAAACATGAAAAGACATCACATCGGACATGATTTCAATTGCTTCCATATTTCATGATTTCTTCCTGTGTTCAAAAAGAGAAAATTGGTGATAAAACAGGTTGTAAGTCGTTTGTTATTGCCTTTGATGTCATGCTGTAGATGAAACTCACTCTTCAAACTGTTTGCACTGTTTGTTCTTCTTGAACTCTGAGCACTACTTGTGTTGTTCGAATATTTCTCTGCTGAAAGCCTAAAAGCCTTACCGGCCTTCCTTAGCAGCTTCAGTACCTTTCGTTGTATCTTTCGTTGTACCTTTCAGTACCAACATGTCATGTCGCATTGCTCTGCCTGCTTCGTCCAGGATCTGCCACGCAGCCTGCAACGATGCAACGAACGAGTTGCAATGTCTACATCGACTATGTCAGCTATGTCAGCTATGTCAGCTATGTCATGTTCATAAAGTAAGATTGCAATAGATTGCAATAGATTGCAATAGATCACATGTGGGCATGTTTTAGGCATTTTGTAGATGTCAAGATCGGCTTTGAGATGCTTTGATTTGGCAGGTGGCCAGAGCAAAAAACTGCGAAGGTCCAATCAGCTCCGACACTTCTGACCTTCCAAAGAACCCTCTTCTGCCAATCTTCTGCCAGATCAATCTCTAGTGTCGTTTGCCAGGACCGTTGGCAAGGAGCAGCTTCAGGACATATTACGTGCGCACAGCCATAGCTCTGGAGGGTAGGAATACTCTGCTAAGCTCTGCTATACAGCTGGAGAGTACTGTAACCACCTGGCTCTACCTGGCTCTCCTTGTCCTTTGAGAAAACAATTTGAATTTCACAAACACTTGGTTAGCCGCAAATTTGCCTCATGTCGCAAGAGCCTATGAGAGAAATTTGACAACAAGGTAAGGTGCCCAATTCTACGCAGAACGCTACCAGAGCAAACCAGGATCTTCACAAGGTTATCAACTCGATTCAATGTTAGATTGTGTTGACAATGTCGTTCAATTGTGTTCCATAAGTGTCAAATAGTTTTAAAATCTTTCAACGGACTCTTCATGACTCTTCAATAATTCTTCAAAGAATTTCTTCACAAAATGACAGACTCTGACATTTCAAAATTTCTTCAGTGGCATCTCACTTGGCCTCCAGCGAGTCAAAGCGACTTTCGAGCCACTCCCGAAAGTTCAGCAGGAGCCGATCAGACCTCACACCGCCCAACCAATGGAATCCAAGCGGAATCCAAGCGGAATCAATGGCATCTATGGAATCAAATGGAATCAAACCGAACTAATCGAAGACAGATATTGAAGTGTCGGTTTTCTTATGGTTTCGCAGGAAAAAACTTTCGATAGCAAATACAGAAGCCTCAGTAGGTCACTTTGGTCATTTTGGTCACATAAGGACTGTCTCGTGGACAGAAAAGAACTCGGATTTACCAGGTATGAGATTTCAGCAAAAGGCACATGACCCCGATCAGCTGAAGAAACATTCCAAACAAAACAAATAACATTCCATGTAACGTTCATAACATGTTTTAACATTCATAACATTCCCTACATCATTCCTTTCAAGTTTTTCAAGCTGTTCAAGTCTTCTAAGCCTACAACTGCATGGTGTACCGCTTGCGTTCCCTGGCCTCGGAACAATGTCATGACATGTTGATCGATTCAAACGGAATTTGCTATGTCAAAATGAAAAAATGTGACACGCCGTCATCGAAACAGACATTGCATGCTTCGAAACATTGTAAAGTCTCAGAAGGAGCTGTACCACTTCCATGGCTGCCCTAAAGCCTTCCTGTACACTAAACAAAATCAAAAATTATTCTATTGTATGATGTATTATCATATATTACATCAGCTTTCTAGAAATATATCCGAAGTGTAAGATACCTTCTTGTATACCAAAATAAAGTTGGTTTCGGATTTGAAACCACAAAATATCCATATCTTTTCAAGATTCGGAATACACAATGATTAGAATACATTTGTATAGTGATTCCTTCCAATTTAGGAAGACGTAATATTTTGTATGTATATATACGGCAAATGCCTGGGCTTTGCCGCTTTGCCCGGAACCGCAACCACGACAGGCAACGCATCATCATCATCATCATCATCATCATCATCATCATCAAAAAACCCTTACTGAAGATCTTCAATGAATGTAGAGGTTTAACGGGGATGGGAGAATTAAACCCTTATTGAAGATCTTCAATGAATGAAAAAGTTTAACGGGGTGGGAGAATTAAACCCTTATCGAAGATCTTCAATGAATGTAGAAGTTTAACAGGGGTGGGAGAATTAAACCCTGATCGAAGATCTTCAATGAATGTAGAAGTTTAACCCAACCACTCACAGTATGTGTATATATATATATGTGTGTGATATGTATATATATATACACAATCTGCATAACCAAAGAATAATTCCTACAAGTCTGTCTGTCTGTCTGTCTGTCTGTATGTATGTATGTATGTATGTATATATATATAACTGTGATATATTGCAGCAGATACTAAATGTTTCAAAAGGGTGTGCCTAAAGCATGCATCAATTCCCTCTCTTTCTCGCTCTGTTGTTCCGCCTCGAGGATGCTCGAGGCGCGGTCGAAGGCGGGGACCTAGGACGACACGTGACACAACTTGGCACATGCCACCACCGTGTGGCCACAGTGTGGCCACGGTGGTTTGGGGATGGAGAATATGTTTAAACAGAACCCACTCTGTTTGAACACTCTAAGTAACTTTATAAGCTTTAATAAACTTGAAGCCTTGAAACCCATGTTTAGAGGGAGAAAAGTCCAAGGTGAAGAACACAGGACATCGCAGCATGGAGGCACCTCAGCAGTTTCCGAGTCCTGGCTGCAACAAAAACATCGGACGGAACATCGAAACAGTTGACAAAACAGAAAACCAGAAAAAACAGCTGTAATGACATTTATAAGTTTTGTATAAGTTTTATATAAGTTTTATAGTCAAATTCAGTCGAATGCTTACAGCCAGTCGGGACAAGGAGCCAAACGAGCCAAAACAAGGAAATGGAGGAAATGGACGAAATGGAGGAAATGGAGTCGCTCTTCAATATTCCCAAAGAGACTCTTCCCCCCAAAAAAGGACCAAGGCCCCAAACAAAGAAAAAGCATGAAAGGCATGAAAGGCATGAAACAGCAACGGCACAGCAACAGTCCTCTCCCTTTAGCTGTGCCTCAATGCAGCAAGATATCAACTCAAAGGTGTTGATTCATCTTTCATAGACCCATAGATGTAGATGTAGACGTAGAAGATGATGATGATGATGATGATGATACTCTGTATTAATAGATCATAATCAAAACATTTTATGATAAACCTTGTGTGGTGTCTCTTGATTAAAGTCCATTCAAGGCCTCTGGATCTGAAAATAAATTTTACAGTCTCGAGATACCCAGGCTATAGTAGCGACATTGTCAGCTATAGCGGCTCTTGAGTTACATCATCAATATTCTCAGTAGGCCAGCTGGGGAAAACCCATCAGCAACCTCCATTGTGTGCACTGTAGAAACTCTATGGGCTCAACATCCATCCGAGGAACTTCAAAGGAACTTTCGGAACTCTAAATTGAACTCTAAACTTTAGAAACTTTTGGAAATGTTCAGAAACTTTGTGCTCATGGGTTGCGTAGGTCTTCTCAGAGGGTTGCAGTGGTGACTGCCCAAAAAATACCTAAAACATCCCAAAACCTTCATTCTGAGATTAACATCAAAATAAACAGAAACAGTTTAAACATGACGTTTTGACTTCATTGAGTGCTTCACGTTTTATTAGATAGTGTGATAAAGATGAATTTGTAGCAAAAAAACTACGCGCCTTGACATTGTTTAATCTCATTCACTTTGAATCATCATGTTTTTACCCAGATATCGTGTGAATCTTTGTCATGTTATATCAATTCTTCACCCAGCTTCGTTTTTTTCCTCCCGGCTTTTTACTGAAATGTCCTGCACCTTTTGCATTGTCGATAAATTCTAGCAGCGTCATTTCTAAAACAGTTGAGCTTTGACAAGATGTGTAGATTTATCTTTCCATCTTTCGAAAGTTGCCCTGGTGTCATTTCGTTACACAGTGATACATAGTGATACATAGTCATACTGACATACTGTTTCTGTGGACAGTGACTTCCTGTACTTCCTTCTGTATCGGATAGACAAAAATAGGAAGTCATACAAAAACGATGTTTGAAAGCCATTGAAAGCCCCAAGGGTTGACACGTCAGAATTCAAAAGATATGTCGCGCCGGCCTCTTCGTCAAGGCTTGGTAATGGCAGGTCCAGGCTATCTAAGTGGCAGGAAATTCACATGCGACAAACGTCTGCACTGTCTGGAAGTGACTTCGTGTGATGGATACGACCAATACGATTTAAACTAGTCAAAATATTCAAAATAGTATCAATTCAAACTCAAACTATCTCAATTCGGCCATGATTCTTGTATGACCAAAAGTATGATTGTATGAGTTGATATCTTGAAAGGTACACACTGAATTGCCCGGGAGCAGCACCTAAGCCTCACCAAGCCTGATCCCTTCGGAGTTACGGCGCCCACACGGCCCTTCTTTGACAGGCTTCACACAGTCCCCTCATCCAATTCATCCAATTCACTAAGTGCACGTCACACAATCTGAAGCTTGGCTGAGCTCCCAGCTCCACTCAATTTGCAACGACCTTGTATTCTAATTTTGCTTGGGTGATTTGATGATATACGGCGTATGATTATGAGACACATTACTCGTGCATATGCATTGTTTTCCGGACATATAAAAAGCCGTTTAAGGTGCGAAATCACTCAGAAAAGCACAGTATTCCTCTACAAGAGTGCAAGACGGTGGCAAATCATGCAAATCAAAAAAAATATACAAGCAGCGTTAGCAATGGAAACAAGCAGCATGCTGAGCAAGTGACCTACCTGTTGTGCTTTTGTCATGTCCTCAAAATAGTTTAAGTTAACTGCTTTCTCCTACAACATTCCTTCAAAAAGTCCAGCATTACAAGCACAAAACAAGCGCAATGTTCCTTTCAGAAGCAACGTCTTTTTGAGAAACAATGGAATGTTTACGAGAAAGAGCCATCTCCCTCTAGAAACTGCAGCGCGATTCAAAGTACGCATTCTGCTCAAAAAGTGCAGGCTTCCTCTGAAAAGTACCACTAACTTTTCAAGAGCCTCTAGATGCAAAAATAAATAGTATTCCGTCAAGAAGGTGCCTTTCTTCCAAGTAGCGCTCCTAAAGAGGAAAGGACAGTGCTCATTCCATCCATGCAAGAAAGTGCATAATGTAGCAAGTGCAGCAAGGCGACATTTCTTTCAGATGTGTGGTTCTTGTTTTCAGAAAACATGACTCCATAATTGTAATCGTAAACTCCGTAAACGTGGTTCCTTTTGGCAAGTGAAGCACCCATATAAGAAAGCGCAGTTTAAGAAAAGTCGGAATTGCCCGCAAGGCAACATCCTTTCAAGAGAGGCTCTTTTCAGAGATGCAATTTTGAGAGCACGGTCCTTCCAAGAATTATGTATCCGTCTATAGGTAGAGAACTGGTAGATTGATGGCATTCTTTCTTGATTCAAGAAAAACTGACAAAGCACCAAAAACGATTTTCTTTCAAAAATGTGTCGCAGTAGTATCCTGTACCCACTTGTATTTGACAATTCCTGACTTCAAAGTAGTATATACTTGCCTCGATCCAACAAGATTTCCTGGATGTCTTGGATCTTGAAATTGAAACCATCGACTGCCATTGTCGGACGTAAGAATGACGAAACTTCAACTTGTCAAACCTGATATTGTTTAAAGCAAAATTGATCTTTGTGAATGTGAATGTGTGCGTGTGTGCATGTGTGTGACACCCCAAATGGCACCTAAAAATCAGCAGAACGGCCCCTTACTAAGGGAGTGATTTGTCCACTCAAAAAATGAAAATTCACTCGCTCACAGGGTGCTGCTCTCAAAATCAAACCCTCCCTCCGGGTAATGTCTCAAAGTAGGTCACTTGTTGGGGACATGGTCAGAGACTGCGGCCTTACACTGAGAACCAGCCAAAATAGTGCTGGGAAAAATGTCTGGAAGAGTACCATCAAAATCTGCGTAGGATCCCCTACTTTCCCAACAGGAAGACAAATTTATTAGATACTCTCAAGCAAATGCTGTCGTGAAGCCAAGACCAAAACAGAAACATGATGTATGATGAGATTGTAGTTGCTACAATTTGGGAAGACACATTTGACATTGGTTTGACTTCTTGGGGGTCACAAATGTTTAATCAGTTTAATCCGTTTAAACTTTCTAATCTTAAAATCAAGATAAATCAAGTATTCAATTTAATGTAATTTCGTAATTTCAAAGAACAGCGTTGTACTGCGTTGTACAGAAAGAGTCAAAGTTACAGCGGCATGATACGGCATGATACGGCATGATACGGCATGATACGGCATGGTGCGATGGTGCGGTGCGGCAACCCGCTATGCTTCCGCACTCCACGGAGCAACGGCTTGATGACCTCAGCTCCAATTCCCACGTTTGGAAAAAGTCACGTCGTTTGGAAGGCGAGAGCTCAAATTGCTCAAATCATGGAGAAAAATTAGCTTTGGAACAAAGTTTGGAAAGTAAGATGTCGAAGGAGATGTCAAAGGAGATGTCGGCTTTGGATGTCAAAAGCAGTCTAGCTGTCTAGCCCAGGTCTAGCTAGCCGCTAGCCCCAGAAAGAGCAAGCAAATCTCTCCTTCACTTCTTTCACATCCTGAGAAACTGCTTTGATCTCATGATTCCGCCACCTGCCAATAGAATTTGAAATGAATGCCTCGTGTTGCTGAGAGACTTAAGTCCCCTTAAGTCCCCTTAAGTCCCCTTAAGTCCCCTTAAGTCATGTCAAGTCTTAACCTCATGACTGAAATCACTTAAAGTATCTTAAAGTATCTTGAAGTCACTTAAGTCACTCGCTTTGAAGATGTGTTGAAGTCACTTTAAGATGTTTTGGACGGGTCTTTTTCGCGTTCGTGTTGAGTGCTCCACAGGCCAGCGGCGAGAAGTCGGAGCATTTCCCAGTCCAAATTGCAGTCGGAAAAACAGAGCACCTCAACGTCCAAAAACGCTGTAAGAAAATGGAGGAACATCATGGAGGAACATTTAGGAACAGACATGGAGAGATGAAGAGACACATGTGATATGCTGTGTGACAAACCGAGGGAAACTCTATGTGACTTCCCCAGGAATATCATGTCTTGGATAGAAAGTGGCAGGAAAAACAAAGTATTTCTTTTGCATTCACTGAACCTTGAAGCAACATCTAACAACTAAGCATCACAAGTTCGAAACTTTTTGTACCGCCGCAAGAGTGTTCAAAGCATCATACAGTTTCAAAGTTTCAAACATTCTATCCTGCATCCCAGAATAATCCAACCACGTCTAAACCCAAGTCTTGTCAGCATCAAAGTAACAAAATGAGCGAACTGAGCAAACCCCACACCATCTGTTGGTTCCAATCAGTTTGACAGTTGACGAACTGTTTCTTTTTGTGGGAAGCTCCTGTTAGTGTCCTTTTTGATCCTTTTCCAACGTAGCGGCATTTAAAGATTTTAAAGTTCAACGCGCCTTAATGTTCCGGACCGTGGGCAGGAGAATACTCAGCAAACCTGCGCACTTGCAACATCTCAAACGTCTCAAAGCAGCCTGGGCACTTCTAAGACTTTGAGCATCTCTGAGCATCTGCGACAGGGCAGCGTGGTTGTCTTTTCTTTTCCATTCTACCCCTATGTCAGTTGAAAGATGATAGAAGCAATACACCATTAAACACACGGTGAAAGTTGAGTTGTTTGAGTGTCTTTCGAGGGTTCCATGTTTGGTTTTGTTGCTGCGCGGCCGAGAAGCCCATGGACGCTCTGTCAAACAGAAAAGACTTTGCAGAGAAATGGGGTCCTGTCGCAGACGAAAGGATTCGCAATTTGTCCAAAGTCGATTCGCAAACTCTTGCACAACTTGCAAAGATTCACGATTCTCGAAGCCCCCTTGCCCGCCCTACGCTTGCCCTGCCCTTGCCCTGCGCTTGCTGTGGCCCCAAAAAGACCAGATCCAAACTCCATCAAAGTCAAGTTCGAGTCATCCCCACCGTTGGCATTCTATCTGATATCAATTCTGACATTCTGTCCGGCATTTTGTCTGAGATGTTTGTTGTGACATACTATCTGACATTTTCTCTCTCATAATTTGTTATCATATTCTGTCTCACACAAACATTATGGCTTAGTCTATCGAACACAAATCATTGCATTCTATTTGGAATTGTTTCTGACATTTTGACATATATGCGGACATTAATTTTACGTGATATTCTGACATTCTATCTCACAAATATCTTGACATTCTATCTGGAATACATGCTGGCAGTCTATATGATATTCTTTCTGCCAATCTATCTGGCATTCTATATGGCATAAGGTCCGGGTCCGGTGGGGACTTTCGATATGTTGCATGAGGATGGCAAACGAGCTGGCACTAATTTGCTGGCAAGTGGTGTGTGCTTGTGTGTGTGTGGGCATGTGTGTGAGTATGTCGGCGTGTGGGCGTCTGCTGTTTGTTAAAATCTAGAAACCCTCACCTGGCAGGTGGGTAAAAAAAAAAGTCAAGTCGGATCTCCCAAAGAAATCTGAGAAACAAAATTCAATCAAATGCTCTTCAAATACTCTTGAAGATACTCGATGGAGATGTTGAAAATGGATTGCGGTGGTACGTAGTTTCAGAAGTCACAAACACCCATGATCACTTTCGTTAAGGTGAACATAGAGCATTTGCCAAATCCTGCATAGAATCGAATGTCGGTGCAAAGCAACTAGGTAGACGAACGAAATCCTGCTGGAAACCCATACACATTGAAGGGTGCAAAGTCATTGAGTGAAAACACAAAAACTGAAAAAAGTGAAAACATCAAAGACGATATAATGGTGGAGCTATACCAAGAGTCTCCACTGTATGAGCAGGATGTCCGATCTACCCCTGCCAGCACCCTGCAGCATCCTGTACCCTGCAGCGGCACCCTGTATGTATGTATATACTGTTATATACTCTATGTATGAAAAATGTGTATGGTGCTGTATGTGTATGATTATGTATCCATTATGTATCCATTATGTATCCATTATGTATCCATTATGTATCCATGCGTGTGTCCTTCTTTGACGGGCTGAAGCTTCGCTTCATCTTGGCTCATGAACAAACCCAAGCTCAACGGCACTCTGGCAAGGTCTGGGACCTTAGTAACGAGTGTAACCAAGACTGAAAGACAGTGAAAGACAGTGAAAGACAGTGAAAGTGCAACAAAATTTTGACTGAGGTCATACATGACATTAGTGAATGCTTTTTTTGTTCACTCTTTTATCAAGCATGCCATGCAGCATGCCGGAACTGGCTGAAACCTGTTCGAACAATGCTGTTCCACGTCCGACATGTGACAAGATCGACAACATGTGACAATATCCAGATATATCCAGACGTTTTGCCAGCCGTACGCGGCGGTATCACACGTGTTTCTCGCACTGCCATGCAATGCATTGCGATGTAACCGTTTTCACGCCAAACTTGAGACCTTGGTGGATTCTTATGGATTCTTATGGATTCTTAAAACATCTTTGCATTGCGAGAAATTGATACCCAAAGAAGTACTGGTCACATCGCATCGAATACTGCCATATTTCACTGCATAGCAAAGATGAAAATCAGCTAAGGTATGATCTTTGTGCCACAACAATATGAATGCAATAGAAATGCAATATGAATACAATATGTACTAATGTACTGTTGTCCAATGAGTCTAATGTCTAGTAATGTCTAGTAATGTCTAGAGATGTCTAGAGCTGTCTAGAGTCTAGATAGGACACCTGGAGCTATTGCAGCTGTTTTCTGCTAGCGGTCATGGAATGTAGCAGGAGGCTCAACATTTTCTGCCAATCATATCTAATCATTCTACAAATCATTCTACAAATCATTCTGCAATTCATTCTGATATTCAATCTGCCGTTCTTCTAAGCCATTGGTCCGTTCAGGTTACGAAGAAAAAAACAGCTGTATACGGTTGCAAAAACCTATGGAAACACGCACAAGGTAGGCTTCATAGGTAGACTATGTATAGCTCCATGTCGGCACTTGTGATGTGTGGGCAAATGAGACAACTCGTGTGGATCATGTGGATCATGTGGATCATGTGGATCATGTGGCAGGTTCATGTCAAAGTTCCACACGCGTCTTCAGCATCTCCAAACTCACAATTTTGAGAGTCAGACTTTTGTGGTGAAAGATGGCCTTCAGAGTCCGGCAAAATGTGCCGTATCTCACCGTATCTCTGAGATTCCAAGATGCTGTTCATATGCTGTGGATTAGGTGTTGAAACTGGTCCAGTCACAAATTCATCAACCTCAAAACCGAGATTCCAGCGGCGTGTTGTGCAAGTCCTAGACATTCCTCTTTTCACCTTTCTTTTTCTCTGTATTTCTATGCTTTTCAGGGCGTTCCGTAGTCTTTTGTGGTCTTTGAATCTTTTTTGTTCGTTTTTTTGTAAAAAAACTGTTTTTCTGCATCGAAGTTTGATGTTTTTCGTCAGAGCCTTCTCCCGCTGCGTTCGTGTGAGGAGGGCAACGGAGACTTCGACACGGCCTCCCTGACCTTCCTTGGCACGGACTCGACACGGCACACTCTGCAAATCTCTTAAACTGTGAAACATTTCCACATTTTTTCCACAATTTCCAATCTTTCTTAATCTTTCTTAATCTGTTCAGTCAATTTCAGTTTTCACACTTCACATTCACATGACTCACCTCAAGTTTCAAGTCATCTTCCGAGTCCTGTATATCCTGTAACGTATCTGAAAATATTTGAAGATATCTTAAGGATAGCAATTTCTTGGACACCCTTACGACATCTTTACACATTCTTAAACCTTTTACACTGCACTGTACACCCTGTATATGCTGTGGCCTATCTGATGGAATCATGCCTGGAATCGATATAATTTCAGAGCACATCTTTCCGAGCGAGGTACTTCAGCCGGAAAGCTGGATGGACAGCTGCATTGACCTGCTGTGACCCTAGAACCCTAGAACCCTAGAACCCTAGAACCCAAAGTGACACAAAGTCGAACAAATGACTATCACCTATATTATATCTGACTCTATCTCATACTCGGTTGCCAAACTTGTGGGTTACAGAACGGTCTACGACATGTACCGTTGCTACTTTATCCCAACTCCGCTTACCTCTCTAGTCTTCTCAACCGCATTTCATGGAGGTGAGGAGTCATCGAGATTCATCGAGATTCATCAAGATTCATCAAGATTCCTGGTTGCCCAGAGTTGCCCAGAGCCTGAAAAACACATAGGAAAAACATTTTACATATAGAGTTTTCATGTGTTTTTTCAAATGTGTTGGTTCTCTGTGTTTTCTCTGTCGTCTTGGGTTCTCGAGCCCCATGGAGCCCTCCCACCAGCGAGCAGAGCTGTCGAAAGTCTGCACCAAGACATCCAGTGGACTCAAACCTGGGGAAAACTTCGAAAAAAATCTTGGAAAACATCTTGGAAAAACATGAAATTTCGAAAAAAACATGTTGGAAAAGGTTTGGAAAGCGTGCAAGCTACGTCCAAACAGGAAAATTTTGAACATTTGATATGCCTCAGTGCCTCATGACTCATCCTCATCACGTTAGAAAATTTTATCTCGCCATCTTCCTTCGCCTTCCTTCGCCTTCCTTCGCCATCTTCCCTCAACCGCTCCAAGCGCTCCAAGTTCCAAGCTCTGGTGGGAGTTCAGTTGGGATGTCCAAATGGTCGTTGATGCCGTAGACCCACACAGGAGGCCTAGGCGGAACTCGGTGGAACTTGGTGGAACTCGAACGTAAATTTCAATTTTCAAACCTAAACAAAATGTTACGAGATTATTTGGTTTCAAAATGCCAAAAAAAATCAGTTGTTGTGTTTATAGAAACATGTTCACGGTAATTAATTTCACATGTTTTATCTTGATGCATTGCAATTTCCGGATTTTCCCCGATTTTTCCTAAAGCTAGCGTTTTTCCAATGTTCGACATGACATCCACAGACATCCGCAGACATCAAACATCAACAGACATCAACAAACATCATATCCACCTCAGTATCATTGCATCTTTGCTCAATCCTTGTGCGCAAACAAATTGTTCACAAATCCGCATACGACGTCGCATATCGCCCCATATTGGCAAATTTGAAAATTGCACTGTGCAGTATGTCACTATGTATGTATATAAATATAAACAATCAAATAAATAAGTAAATAAATAAACAAAGATAAATAAACAAATAAATGAATAAATGAATAAATGAATAAATGAATAAATAAGTAAATAAATAAGTAAATAAATAAGTAAATAAATAAGTAAATAAATAAGTAAATAAATAAATAAATAAATAAATAAATAAATAACACTGTCCATTGTTTTTTCCCATATGCTGCAGTCCACCTAACAAACCCGGCAGTTCTTTGTTTCAAGTTTCCAACCATGAAACATCTGACTGCGCTTGCAAAATGGCAAGAGTTTGCGGAATTCCACTGAGTAATTCAAAATGTGATGAAAATATACACAATCAATCAAAACCATTGAAATACCAGGTCGCAAGATCATTCATTTCTCAAGGACAATTTGACCACGTCTCATTTGTGTCTTTTGACTCAATATTACTATATTACTTTACTATCATTGATCTACACTTGCAACAGTAAATTGAATTTTCGCAGAACTGCCCACGGATGCAGAGTCTCGAACCATATCTTCTGACCTGCCACTAATTCGAAAGATGCACCAAAAAATTGTGAACGCAACAAATTGCATCTCAATTCTACAAGTGAAACATAGTGAAACGCTATCAAATATGCAAAAAAAAATTCGCCCCGCCTTCCTCTATTGTCTCCTGAGAATCAAATGCCAGTCTCAGGGAGGAGAAATGACACAGTTCTCACACCATCCTGACATTTTTTCACAAAATTAATTTAATACGCACTTTGATGCAATTCATGCAGAACATGTCGGTTTCGACGTCCTTCTTTGCCATCCGGCCAGAATGATGTCAGTTGCAGCACTAAAGGTTTGGGTCTGAGGGATATGAATCGTCATTTCGATGCAGCAATTCTTCGTAATATTGGTATTAACTGCTGTCTAAGAACACCAATAGTTTGCGAGTTTGCTGTCAAAGGTTCGAATTGTAGGCACGTGCCCACAACCATGGAATGCATGCCACACGGCATTAATAAATTACAATAATTGCGTGTCCAAAAATAAATCCAAAAATATAAGTTTACCACCCACCAAACAAGAATGAGTACATGATCGGTTGGATCATAGTCGGTCGTTTGGAAAGCACTTGAATTCTGCGAATGGCAAATGATGAGCACAATTTTGGAAGACTGAACGCGCAGGACAAAACACTGACAGTGTTTGGTTTTGCCTTCCTTGGAAATGGACCAAGGCATAATTTTGTTGTTCCATTCTTTCGTGCAAGGTTGCCACAATTAAAAAAACAAAAAAAATGTTTACAACAGCCGGAATTATTTGAAATTGATTTTAAAGGAATTAGCCTGGTTGCATGCCAAGCGGCACCTGACAAAAAATCAATGCAGATGGCGGTGGATCAGCTGGATTTAAAGCACAGGTTTTCGCAAATGGCAAGAAACAAAAAAATGGAAACAACCTGAAACAATCTGAAATAAACGATTTGAAATAAACGATTCTGTTTCTGTTGTTTCAAGTGCGCATACCTTAAGGAATGAAAAAGTATGTTTACCACAAGTTTACTGTCAGCAGCTGCCAACATGCATAAACTCCCTTGTTTGACACTGGTGCCAAATGGTCATATTCAATTGGCTTTGCACGTGCTAACACAGGCAAGGATTCCAGCGGACCCTATTTGTGAACATACGCCTAATCTAACCAGCAATACAAGATCAACACAGCCAATGGTGAGACCCAAATAAATCCGGGGGAAACACCAATCAAAGACTGAGAGAAATTCAAATCAAAACACCAAACTGAAATTCTCAAGATGCACGGGACCACTCAAATGCCGCGCACCTTTTTCTTCTATGCTTTGAGCCACTTGTCACGGAGTTACACTTATGAATTTGTGCTGTGTCATCCAAACAGCAAGGCCATGCTAATCTTCTCTGTACTGTTCCAAGTGACATCTGGAGACCTGTGAACCTGCCTTGATTCCAGTAACTAAAATGTGACACCCCACCTTGGTAGGGATTTTGGAAGAAAATTCCTGCCACCTATCGTTGTGCACCTACTGTTCCATGCAATTTGGTCCATTACCAGACCCTGTGCTATGCAACTTTCTAATTGGGTCTCCAGGCACATTGGAAAAAAAAATCTTCTCCGTTCTCACAAGTTTTGGCTCTTTCATTCACGCAATGTCCATCAGAGCTTCAACTTCTTCGATGGCACGACTGTATGTTGCTGCTTCTTCCCAATTTCCATGGATGGCAGCATTGTTGTAGCGGTCTCTGAGAGTTGCTCTGGCGTTGATTAGTCGCTGTAGATTGTCATTGGCGTAGTCAACCATTCGAGCATGTTGATCAGCATCCCAATGGCCATGGTGAAGATTGGCCCATTCCTCTGGGTCGCTCACTTCGCCTTGTTCGCTGTTCAAATACCTGGTCCTTCGCTCATCTGATGATTCACCAGGCATCTCCTCATCGTCACCAGTGTGATGTGGGTCTACATCATTTCTGTCGATGTTCTGTCCATTCAATGCCATTCGAACAATCTCATTGCCGTCTGGGTCGTGGCCTTGATCACCTCCTTCAGGAGGATCATCACCATCACCCATCTCTTCTTCTTCTCCTTCATTTTCAACTCTTTGATTTGCATACTGGACCGGAGGAAGCGGTTCCCTTGGATGGTTCACTCTGACCCTTTCACCTCCAAGGTACTCATTGAGGTCGTTGTAGATGGTCTCAATGTCAGCCATCATGTCACCCCTCTGTCCAGCTTCACGAAATCTCGCATGCAAGTAGTTGATCTCTTTGCCAAGCACCCATCTTGAAAACTGCAAAGAAGGATATACAAACATCCTGTGTCTCCAGCCCATGGTTCTGTCTGGCATCCTTGTTTCCATCCAATGCGTGAGCCTGCTGCGTCCCCAGGTCAGAAGTCCAAAGTAAATGAATGCTGCACCTGCCGCCAGCACTGAAAACCCAAGCACAAAGATGGAAATTTTGAAAGCTGTTGCAACCATCACTGCCATTCCTTGTACCGCAGATGAAAGGATCACATCCACTGAATCTTCCAGAATAGCCCATGTGGCCTCCTTCTCGAAGTCCGATGGAATGCCTGTACCTGAAACTGAACTGCAACCCTTCAACTGTGAACAAATTCCCAATGCAGCTGTAGCCATCTGAACCAAGCGCACACACTGTTGCCTGGTCACCCTGTTCACTCGGCGAATCTGTCTGATCTCGCTGTCATCATTTCTTTCATTGGCCATGAAAAGACCAATCAGTCTACCCAGAAATCTTCGCCGTTCACTGCTCAGCCTTTTGGTGTTCAAGTCACTGGGATTGCATTTCGTGTTGATCTTGTGGATCGTGAAAATTCCAGCCCTCAAAAGATTCTGCAGGTAAAACTGTCGTATCTGCACATGCTTCAACCTTCCAGTTCCTGCCCTCTGCACCAAAGCCATGGCAGAGGAAGAATCTGTACACAAGCGCTGCTGGACATCTTCACTGTTTGTCTCGATGGAATCCTTGCAAAGAAATTTGCACAGTCTGTAGAGAAACATACACTCCACCATCAAACCATTTGCAGCGTAGAGCTCTGCTTCGCAGCTCGACAAAGCAACTGAGGCTTGTGTTCGACAAATGCTCAAAATCATTGCACCATTGAGAAATACCAGTCCAGATGATGTACTCTTTCGAGTTGTCTTGCAATCAGCCCATGAGCTGTCACTGAACGCATCAATGTTGAACCTGGCTGTTGCTCGGTCTGGAGGAATTGAAACTTCATCTGAAATCCACTCATCATCCCTCCATGCATCGAAAATGCATTGACCTTCATCAGCACTTTGTAGAAGCAAACCATCATCTGCTGTACCATCCAGATAAGAAGCTAAATGCTTCAGCGCTGACAATGCCTTGATGGTCGGCTTTGACATGTAGGAGGCTAATGTCTTGATTGCAAATTGAACATCTGGTCGGTCCATCGCCAGATACAAAGCCAAACCAAGTCCAGACCTGAATGTTGCTGCCTGCTCAGCATCGAGCAGTTCGCTTTCCACCATCAAGTCTGCACTGAAGTTCTCCAATGTTGCGTGGTAAGGCAAACCTTTCTTCCTCCTCCCACTCACTTTCATCAAAGCCACCAATTTGGGAATGTAGGTAGGATTTGGCTGAATGAGAATGCCATTGGATTGCATTGTCAACCTCTTCTTGAGGTACATCAGCTGCTTTCCACTTCCAGTCACATGCGGGCCATCCACCTTCATAGTCAACGTTGCACCAACTGTTGATTGAAACCACTCCACATCACCAGGATTGCACACCAACAAAATGTCATCCACATGAATGTTGACATACACCTTGCGGTTGAGATCCTTGTGCCGAAGGATAGTTGGTGCACCTGGAAATGCTTCGAGGTCTGCATCATCACATAGACCACCAATATGTTGATGCCAACGAAGTGCCGCATTCCTCTGACCTGGAAGACATCGTTTCAAAAGCCAATGAGTGTGTGGCTTTCCTGTCCACCTTCTGATCCACATTGGAATTTTCACATACATCACTTCTACCTGAGGTACCATGAGAAAAGCGTCTTTGACATCCAATGCTGTAACTGCCAAGTTGTAAATGATGGCAAAAGTGAGCAGCATCCGCACCGACGCAAATGAGGACGTGGGAGAAAAGTTGTTCTCATCTGTTGCACCTGTCTTGAACTCTCTTGCAACAATCCGGCATCTTCGGATCCACTGCTGGTTTCGAAACCTCCAGTCATAAACCAAGGTTGTATCCACCACATTTTCATTTGCAGCATCATTGTCACTCAAAGTAACTGGTTCAATCACATCCATCTGATGTAACTTTTCAACTTCATCCAATGCTGCTCTCTCCTCAAGCTCCTGAAGCTTTTCATCACTCACTTTTGGTGGACCATCGCTTTCTCCTTGACCAGCAATGTATTCATCCTCAGAGTCTGGAAACAAAGCATCGTCCTCAAACCCGTCAGGATACATGCTCTCATCATTGTGGCACATGTCCATCTCTTCCACTTGGTTGATCTGTCCCTCTGTGCGGCTTGCCTTCACCTTGGGCGTTGGCATTGGATCTTCATCCATTTTCTGCATCTTTGTCCTTTCACCAGGAAGGATCGCGGGCTGCATGCTTGGTAGATCCTGAAGGAATCTCAGCATCAATGTCACTGTCACCCTCAGTCATGGGTGTAATTGGTACACCCCCACCTTGCTCGAACTCCATGGCTTCTGGTGCTGTCGCAGGTGAAAATGGATCTTCTAAGCCAGCCTCTTCCCATGTCCTGGCACCATCAAGTTGATCTTCATCTGGTGCCCTCTCAGTTGGGGAGTATCCTTCTGAAACATAATCCCTCACTGCTTCTGCATCGGCGTCAATTTCCTTTGGAACTGGAGCTTGCAAAGGAATGATTGTTTGTTTGGGCTTCACCTGTCGATGGCCAAAAACCTGGCTTGGAATCATCTCCACACCCAGCACCAATGCAGCATCCCATTCTTCTCCAATGCGTCTGACAGCTTTGGTACGCACCACATCCTGCCCATCTGTTGAAATCAAGTCCATGTCTGTTGAGTCCTTTCCCAGCCATGCACCACGTATCCATGCAGGTCTGTACTTGTCGGCCTTAGGGTCCAAACCATAGACAGTCTGTCCAAAGCTCACCAACTTGCCTCTGTACGGTCGACCAAACAAGGATTGATATGGAGTGGTGCGCAAGGTGGCATGGACATGGAAGCGACTGTAAATCCACGCAGAATGCATTGCTGCCCATTGAATCATAGGATGTCCTGCAGGGATGGCTGCTTTGATGGATGCCTCGAGATGTGACACCAGCGTTTTCTGAAGTCCACGCACAGTCTGAACAAACCTCTCTGCAACACTGGTCCTTGTCTTCTCATAGGTCCTGTTGAAAGTCAAGATTGTTTCCAAGCCCAACTGCTGTCTTGCACGCTGGCAAAACTTCATTCCAGCCACCAACACTGGTTCATTGTCCCCTGCAATTTCTGTACGCTCCACACGTCCAACATCCCCAAGAAACTTCACTAGCGCATTCCCAACCGTCTGTGTGTTCCTGGGCTTCAATGGTACAACTGAGACATACCGTGACCATACATCCACCATCAGTAAAGCCACAACTGCATCTTCTTTCCCAGCCTCCATGAAGAAGAAGTCACACTGAATTGTTGGGTGTTCTCTTTGAGCATCTTGCGCAGGATCTGATGTATGAGGATGTTGGTTGGCTCGGGATCTGCTCATCACACAATGCTCACACCAAGGTTGGAAAGGGGTGTGCGTCAACATGTGTTCTGATCTCTCCTTTTCAGAAGGTTGAGGTGGAATTGCAACTGGATTGACTTCAGGCACATCACGCTTGTATTGTTCCTGTGCAGCTTCCACCATGCTACGTTTGATTGCCTGATCCCGTGCCTTCTGTATTCTGCTAAACATCCGTTGCTTGGAACCTGCCTGTGAGATTCCCAACCATTTGCAAGCATCACGCAACTGCTTGATGGGAGAGTTTGGAGTCACCACCAAGTCATCATGAATTGTCACAGCTTCTGCAGGTCCATCAACCACAATCTCAGGAACGGCCTCAATAGCCTCTCCAGCTTCGACTTCTTGAGCTGGCTGTGGAATGTCCTCTGGAAGAGGTGGTAAAACATCTGGCACAACACGTTGGGGCTTAGGCTGATCTGCCTTCTGCTTTTCTGCTGGAAGTTCTTCACGCAGCCCACCAATCATGTCATCATCATGACCAAACACGACATCACCAGATTCATTCACAACCACCAATCCCAAGTCAAGCAAAGTATGAGGTTCAACCCCCAAAAGTGTCAACGTCTCACATTCTGCCTCGAAACCAATCGTAAGCAAAAACTGGTCTATCATCCCAAAAGGAGCACGCTTGTCCATGAACTTTGCGCTGACTTCCACAACCGTCCATGTGTCGATTGTCGCCTTGATGCTTTCGAATCAGAGTTGTTCGATAGGGCCAATACTTGCCCCACATGTCCCTGGGATCAATGTAGTCTGTAGTGATCGACTTGAAAAATGGTGTTCCATCCTCAGTCATTTCCCAGCTCTCCATTGGTGCTGTGTCGATTGAATCTGGGGCACACACAATTGTTCGAACCACCAATGTGTCATCATTGTCACCACTGGCCATGCTTGTACCTGCACTTGCATCCACAACCTGCCGAACATGGGCTCTGATGGCAAAAGACTTGTTTCTGTATTCAATCGGAATCCTGACTTCATCCCCAGGAGACATCAAGCTGAGATCACCGCTGCATTGATCTTTGTGAATTGACCAACCACCTTGATACAATTGTCCCAAGGAAACCAAGCATGAAGTCACATTTCCAACAATGAAATCATGTTGTAAAAGTATCTCTTCTCCATCCATCGTTGTTGTGACAAGCTCGGCTTTTCTGACTCCACTTGTTTGAAGTGATCCACCCTGGCAGTTCTGAAGCGCACCAGGGGCAAGGCTCGAAGTTCCATCTGGGCGATACTTCGATGGCAATAAGGAAACGTCTGAACCACTGTCCAAGATCACCCACTCACTTTCAGCATCATCAATTGTTTCATTTGGAACTGACATCCATTCATTGTCCAAATCATGAAAAACAACCATTCTTGTTTGAGCAGGTGTCGAGGAAGAAGGTGATGTAGGGCTTGAAGGGGCGCTGCCAAATTGAAAAACCCGTCGAACAACTGGGCTACCAGCCTTTGGTGCAGCTTGCTGTGAGGAAGAGGCAGTAGCACTAGGTCCTATGGGCTCTTGCTTGACCTGGTTCACCATATTGGGGCAGTCTTTCGCCCAATGTCCAAACTCGTAGCAATTTGAGCACTGACCGTATGCTACTTTGTTTCCTCGACCTCCTTTCTTGCCCTTTCCTTTGTTTCCACCTTTCTTTCCTTTGTTCTTTCCTTTGGACTTTCCTTTGCCCTTGCCTTTGTTTTGTCGTCCACGTCCACGGCCTCGAGCATAGGTCCATGCATTGACCCATTCACTACCAAAGAAACCTTTGCCCTTCTTGTTCTTGCCTTTGCCTTTACCACCCTTTTCAATTCTGTCAACTTCCATGGGTGTTGGGCCATCAGTCGTTCCTCCAGTGTAGCTCGTGGTGTCCTGTATGTGCTTCAACACCTGTTCCGTGGACCAGACCTTGGAAACTCTTTCAAAGGATAGTACCTTGTCTCGGATCTCTTGATAGGTGCTGTCCTCACTGATTGACAGCTGAAGTTGCTCACGTAGTTTCGGCTGACAGCATCGAATGAGGGTGGCCGACATGAGCTCCAAAGGATAAGAGCTGCCACTTGCTTCCTCATACTGAATGACCAACTGTTCAAACGCCAATACTGACTCCAGCGCGCTCTTGTCCTTGTGGAAGGTTGGATAGGCGCTCAAGGCCTGTGCCAATGCCAGCGCACGCTGTCGAGTGTTTGGCATGTACTCCTTGCAAAGGGTATGCCACAGCCGAAATCCATCTTTGTTCTTCACCTCAGCTCTCACCAAATGCGCACATCGTCCTCTGAGATACGAGGTCAGTACAGCAAATAGTTTCTGGCTCATGTCTGTTTCCTCCTGGTTGTAGGATGCCAAAGGAGGAGCCACAGACTTTTGTTCAAGGTTTTCCAACGCCTGTGAATATCGTGAATCTCCAAAACATAGCCAGCTTGTGAACTGCTGTTTCCACTGCATGAACATCATTGGATCTTCACCGCTATAGGTGTCTGGAGACTTCAAAATCCTCGAAGCTGCTGATAAACCTTCATTTGACCCAGCTGCAGATGCTGTAGCTGTGGAACGCTCCAGTGCCTTCTCTGCTGCCACTGCAGCTCGAGTAGCTGCCTCTGCCATAGACGTAATACCCTGAAGGAAGGACGCCTGAGCACCGGTTGATTCCTCCATAGCCCTTGCATTTGCACAACTGCAAAGGAACAGCACTGCAATGAGTTGACGCTGCTGTTTGATAGCTGAGCGTCTTTGCAACTTACGGCACATCCTGGATCTGAGGTCATTGCTATGGCTCAAGTGGCTCACCTGTAATTGAACAAACCACCATACACACACCAGTGCAGTCAATGAAATTGCCATGATCAGCCATTGCATTTCTGTCCACATTGCCAGAGTCTGCAACAGACCATGGGCCATCTTGCACAAAGCTACCACCAGTGTGAAAACGTTGTCAACTGTTGTTGAACCAATCACTGAGACCTCATCCACACATGCCGTTGAAAAATTCTCGGCCAAGCTGTCCATGTACACGCACAACGTCTTGTCCAAAGCGTCATTCATCCACATTGTTGTACCAAGCAAGCCATCAAAACCAACTGTAAATCCAGCATCACTGCAAGTTTCAATGAGTCCCACATTGGATTGAAATTGCACTGCTCTGCAAACACCATCGCCAGCGTTGTAATGAAACTGCATGCCATGCACAAACCATGGTACCATTGTCCAAAACGCTGTTCTGTCGATTGCAAAGTTGAAATAGCCAGAATTGTACTGAAAATTGATCAGTTGGAAATTGCCAGAATCGCTGTAAACATGGTCACAGTGGATGTTGCCAGAATTGCTCTGAAAGAAGCTAGGAGTTGCGCCTACCATAAAAAACCTGCCACAAATTCTCGAAAATTCATTCATACTCACCTGTGCTGCTGCTGTGTCGAAAATGCCAGAATGGTACTGAATGTTGTCCTCTGAATTGTAGATGTCATCCATGCAACCTGGAAAGGAAGACGAAGTCCAAGAAGCAACATCTGTCACCATTGTCCATTCTGTCCTGTACTTTGCTTGCAGCATCGCACATTGGTTGCATAGCTCAGCCAAGCACAAAGTAGGCTTGGGCACCAGCAACTCATCATTGGGCTCTCGCATCACCTGTAGGCTGTGGGCTACACTGCATGTTATATCCGTTGCCTCTGTTGTCGGTGGTTCCATGCAAAGACTGTACGGGGCCAATCCAGCAAAACCAACATGTCTCCCATGTGACATGGCTGGTAGACATCCATCCAGATCTTCATTGTATGTGCACATCCTGGATTTCGAATTGCTCAGCTGGCCTGCCATCGTGATGAAAAGAATCACCACTGCCAGCTCCATCATGCAGAAGCTTCCACCGCCTGCGCTGGCCCCTGATCGGAAACAGGAGCTCCGCGCTACCATCTCAAGATGCACGGGACCACTCAAATGCCGCGCACCTTTTTCTTCTATGCTTTGAGCCACTTGTCACGGAGTTACACTTATGAATTTGTGCTGTGTCATCCAAACAGCAAGGCCATGCTAATCTTCTCTGTACTGTTCCAAGTGACATCTGGAGACCTGTGAACCTGCCTTGATTCCAGTAACTAAAATGTGACAGAAATCTATTATCGACCAGGCGGAGTGGAACCCCAAAGTCGCAGATCGATAGACACGAGACCGTCCTTTGAGCGGAGCTTTGCTGGCAGTGCAGAAGGCGACCAAATGGGCGGCTGGAAAGTAGGACACGAGCAAGGTGGCAGTTGGCAGAGCAGAAGGGCAGGCAAAGCCAAGGTTTGGAGCTATAGTTTCTAGGGAGTTCAGAAAGCAACGTTTGGCAGTATGGGTTGACCAGCCAGCGGGCAGGCAGCGCCCTTTTTAAGTAGCAGCAATGCTGAACGTGCAAGGCCACTTTCGGTCATGCTGGGTGACAAGGACACCTTTGTTTGCGAGCAATTCCCGCCAATCAACGTAGAATCCATCACAAGGTCGAAGCGCAACGAACTCTTGAAATGACTAGGGGACTCAACCATCTTGTTGTGCGAAAACAATGGCAGCAAATCGGTCCCTTTTCCTTAAGCCGACGGGCCTCGATATTCAGTGAAATCGAGCATGCTTGCAGATGGCCAGATCCTTTGCACTGGAACCAGTTGAATGTGAATCAACGTGCGCGTACCCGGAGGTTGTTGGCTATGCTGAGAAGTGCATTCGGGAATCATCCATGGACTTTGACGTTGATCAATGCGTTTAGTGAAGGGATCAATCTATGCAATGCAGATGTTGGTGTGACCACGGAACTGCAAGCTTCGAATGGTTTTGAACTGGTGAGACAGTTGACCCTTGAGTACAGCATCAGGACGAGAAGTGAGGCACTTAGTTTCAGGACGGCCTTAGCTGGGAAGTCCTTTGCGCTGCATGGAAACGAAACGAGTGCAGGTACAATTGTCACAGACACAATTAGGAAGATAGATTTCGAGATGGCCAGGTATTCTAAGTTGCTAGGAACACTGTCAAGTAGAATTGATGCCACAGGGTTGCATGTAGCTGAAGCTGATTTGGTAGCTGTGTTGCTACGTAGTTTGCCTGAGACAGTCAAGACTTTCTGTTTGCATCACACTGGAGGTGAATCGTTCCACGCATTTAGAGCCACTGCACTGAGATGGGAACAGCAACGGCGTGCTTTCGCTGAGTTCCACCCCAAGAAAAATTTATACCAGGTCACTCAGGTGGAAGGTTCAGAGGAATCCACTGTGCAACATGATATGTCTGCAAGTGATGGTGATGGAAACTGGAATTTAGATGCAGTAGGGGGTGTGCGATGTGGTACCTGTGGAAGTAGGAGACACAGTTCAAATGCATGTGATGTTGACTTGTCGAAACTGAAGCGTTTCTGCTTGTTTTGCTTGAGTCACAAGCGCCTCACGATAAGAACTGATACTACCTGATCAAATTCCTACATGACATGGGATGCAACACATGCAACTGCACAGCTACAACAGGCGACAATATGTTGCACCCCGCCTTGATGCATGTGTCAACAAGGCATCAAATGTTTGAAATGGCACTATGCACCTACGCAAATGTTGAAAGTCACTAAGAGCTCCAAACAATGCCGCTGGGGCGCACTGTGGCGTGCCACTACTTGCAAGACTTCTTTGAAGTCAGTTTGAAACTCACTTCACCAAGAATCAAAGCTACCAAACTTTCTGAATTATTGGATGGACCCCACTTCACGGCTAAGTTTCTGAGCTGGAGTTGTCATCATCGCTTTGGCCGTGGTGGTACACCATCCATTCTTCTGGATCACTTACTTCGCACATCTCGCTGGATATGTAGCGTCGTGCTCGTTCTGATTGGGTTTCCATTTCAACGTCTGAGTCTGTTTCCATTTGCTCTTCTTCAGCTGCTTCATGCCCATTTGAACCATTCGATGCCAACATGTTGATCATGGCATCGGCAACTGCATTCACATGTGAGCTTGCTGCTGGAGCGCTGCTCGAGGATGCTCCCATTGTTTGAACCAACTGTGTGCCAATGCTCACAGCTCTTTCAGCGTCATCCAAAACTGCACACATGTCAATTGTTGAAAGGCCATTGTTCGGCGATTCCTCATCCGACGAAATGTCACTCATCGTTCGAGTCATTTGGCTCGCAGAGTGTCGTAGTCCTGGATCATTGCTTCGGCATTCACGCATCACAGCACGTAAAACAGCAAGTCTTTCAGCATACAAAGTTCTTCGGGCATCAGTTGTTGCAGCTTCGTGGCGACGCATGCATCTTTCGTACATCCAGGTCAGCATTGCTTCCGGGGACCATGCATCTCCTGGAAGTGGCAAGTCCCTCGAAGTTGAAAACCTTGGCATGCCAGAGTCGTCACATCCACCAGCATCTGTCGATGGGTCAGTTGAACTGCTTGCACCAGTGGTGATTGGGTCACTGCTGCTTCCAACCAGACGTGGAACTGGTGGCATCTTTGGCATTGCGGTTTCTGCAGGTCCATCAAACGTGTCATGCAAACCTGGGTCACCACTTGAACCACTTGCAACTGGCATGATTTCTTGTTCAGGCTTTTGCTCTGTTGCACGCGTTGCGAAACAACCAAGCCATGAAAATACCAGTGGCAGCATCAAGAAAAGGCCAAGCAAGACTGTAAACACCAAAAGTCCTTGATCACTTGAAACGGGCTCTGTTGACTCACATCCCTGGAAATTCAGTAGGCTCAAGGCGCAGACAAGAGCGCGTACATTGTAGCGCTTGATAAACACTTTTCCAGGATCATCACTGCCTTCGAGAGCCCCTGTGTCGCGGTTGTACAAACCTAACACTGACATCAGTGATCTCAATCTCGGTGCTGAAAGTCGTTTTGTTCCAATGTCTGCAGGCTTAATGCTTCCACTCACGCTGCAAAGTTTAATGATGCCAGCTGAAATCAATTGCTGTAACCATAGGATTCTGCAACTCAGATGTCTCAGGCGGCCAACTCCCTGACGTTGAAGGATACCTTTCGCGCAGCTTGAATCTGTGTATGCATAGATGATTGTGCGGCGACCAGTCAACCAAGCAAGCATTCTTGACAGAAGAAATTGCATCAGAACATCCGCTGCTGCTTGCATAGACTTCTGCTTCCGCTGAACTCAAACTGATAATTTTCTGGGTCCTTGAAGCGGAAAAGAGCAGGCAACCACCGTAGAAAATCACGCAGCAAGAAACACTTCTGCGCGACTGCCTGTCGCTTGCCCAGTCGCTGTCAGTAAATACCTCCAGCACATTGTCACATTGGCTGATGTCAGGGTACCCATGGTAAATCCCGCTATTGCGGCCATTCCATTTCAAAGACACTGAGATTTCACTGTGGCTTGCCAAATACGCAACCAAATGCTTCAAAACTGTCAAGCTCTTCTGGGTAGGCTTTGAACTGTATGTTGATAAATGGCGAATCACGTATTGGCAATGTGGAACATCATTGGCCAGGTACATCAAGATACCAACGCACGTTCTGAAAATGCTTGCAACATCACCAGACAAATCTTCTGTTGTATCTTCACGATCGATGTCTGAATGTGCAGGCGTCTTTTTGTTTTGATATTTGGGATTCATCCCAAGCAGTGAGCACAGCTGACTGATGTGCTTCCAGTGAGTTTGAATCGTCATGCGGCCGTCATGATGAAGGACATGCAACCGCTTCAAAAACGTAATCTCATCACCAGGTTTTTCCATACACTGCATTGAGATGTATAGGCCTTGCGAAGTTCGGTAGCAAACCTTCCAAGGACAAAGCTTTTACGCCCTGCAACAAGTAAATCATCAACATGGATCATGACGATGCAACTGTTGTCCTTTGATTTCAAAACGCATGGATAAGGAGCATGTTCTTCAAGGTCAAGGGTCTTTTTCAGGTATGATGTGATGGCTTTGTACCACAACAAGCTGCCATCACGTTGTCCAGGCAAAACGCGACCCAATGCAAAGCTCCTTACATTTCCTCCAGCGTCACTGGTGTGAACAAGCGTTGGGCACTCCTGTTGCACTGTCAAAAATGCATCTCGAACATCAAGGCTGGCCAAAATGGCATCTTCCATGTCTCGCATTTCCAAGAAAATGGTGGGCAAGATGCGGCTGATGATCGAACCGCTAGCTGGCGAAAACAAACTTTCTCGCTCAGGTTCCAACCAAGCAAACTCTCTGGCAACAAACCTCGAACGTCTAAGCCAAATTGCATTGCCTTTGTCATCATGTTTTTCGCGCCAAGTTCGCACGAATCTCGTGCTAAGCACTTTGGAGTTGCTTGGCACTGTCTCTGGGCTTTGCAAAACTTGGAGCTTCTGCAAACGCTGCAATTCCAATTGGTCTGCGAGTGAGTCAAGACGCATCATCTCGTCAGCCGACAAATCTGGCTCCTTTGCACTGAAAGGGAATGTCAACTGCTGTAAGATTCGGGCCATCTCAGCATCTTGATCAGCACTTGACTCACTCTCCAGAAATTCATCATCGTAAAACTCAAATTCGTACTGTTCCAACTTGTCAAGGTCTGCATCTTCAAAGTCAAACCGCACTGCAGCATCTTCATGTTCATAAAGTTCAAGATCTGTGCTGGTGATCTGCATCGTTTGCTGTTTTGGTGATTCTGCCAGTCTTGGAGCCTTTGGTGAACGCTCCGTGACGGAGTCCATAGTGTCATCCATTGGAGGGGTGACTGGCTGCTCCTCACCAATACGAGCTTTCTTTGGGCTTGAAGGCTCAGCTGCATCACCTAAATCAGGCCTTTTGTGGCCCTCAGCAGCTGAAGCACCAACTGAATCACCAGCTGGGTCAGGAGGCAAAATGGACTCCTGCCCCGCCTGAGAAGCAGGCTCTTGTTCCAGATCCTCATTTGGATTCTCCTGAGCATACTTCTTGACTTGAATAGCTTCAACATCGATCATTGGCATACCAAGAGCCAAAGGTGGAGAAAGATGTCTGTTGTACATCATTCTGTGGCCAAGCGCTGCATATCCATATTCCCACGGGCTCGTGGTCACATCACCAAGGTCCTCGAGGTTGAAAGCAGTTGGCAATCTCCGCACACTGCGTGTCACAAAAATGCCTTCTTTGTAACCAATGATGTGAGTGTCATTCGTCGGCACTTTGCCCAACCAGATACCTTTGCACCACCTTGGAGCTCCCTTTCTGTCAGGTTTGATGTACCCTAACACACTTTCACCAAACATGCAAAGCTTGCCAGTGTACATGCGGTCTGAAGTTCTCTCAAAAGCTGTTGTGCCTTGTTTGACGATGAATCTGTTGCTCAGCCAAGCAGCATGCAGAAGAGCCCAATTGTAAACTGGGTGATAGCACGGGAAAATAAGCTGATCTCCTCCGACTGCTTTCTCGATCTGACTGATCAAGATTCCAGCTTTCAAACGTATTTGCTGCAAAGTTGATTCAACTGCACCATTGGATTGATGTTCACCCCTTGCAATTGGTTCATGATGGACTGTAATTCCAAGGCCCCTGCATGTCTTGCGCACACCGTCAGCCAAAGCCAAATTTGCTGGCTCCAAATCTGAACGCAGGGCAACCTCTCTATGCTGTGTATGCATGATGAACCTCACAAATTCAGTCACCAAATATTGCAAGGATTTTCCACCTTTCTGAAGTGTTGGAATGACATGGACAAGTTGGCTGTCCCTGTCGTGCAGGACCAAGCATGTTTGTTTGTCATCCTCTCCAGGCTTTCGAGAGCAATAGCAAAAGTCAAATGACAAAACGCTATGTCCAGAATGTTCATGTGAGCTCTTTGGATGTGGGTCCTGACGTCCTCTGTGCATCACGCAGAGCTCACACCACTGCTGGTAAGGTTCATGCGTCAAACTATGAGCTCGTTGCTCCTCTGGAGTTGGTGGTTTTGGAATTGCTTGGCCTTGGGGCTCACGTTCAGCCTCTGATTTCAATCTCACTTCAGCTCCATGTGCAGCAATCAACGTCTGTGCTTGGATGTGGTCAAGCATTCGTTTGAGGCACATTTGTTTGCTTCCCCTTTTTGAAAGACCAAAGAAAAGACAACCTGCTCTGAGTGCTCTCAATGGACTGTCAATTGTAAGAACTGCGCCATCAACATGCACTACGGCCTCGTCTGGCCCTTTTTCAACTGCGCGATCCTCTTCGAGAGGCTCTCCATCCTGTCCAGCCAAGGGTGCTTCCTCAGGAGGGTCATCAGCAATACTGGGCTCATATCCGGAACTCTTGTCATCACCTTTGTCAGCAACTGCAACACTGCCAGGCTCTCTTGAAGGTCCAGCTGAAAATCCAAACCGTAATCGGGCATGAAAAATCCCAAGTTTTCAGCAGGCATGGCGCGTTTGTGTGCCAACGTGATGACCTCAAGCACTGTTTCAGGAAATAAAATCTCCTCGTCAATTCCGCCAGGAAGATCACCAATTGCCTCACAGAACTCCAAAACTTCCCAGCCACTGCCTTCACGACAAACAAGGGTAGTTCTAAGCCACATGAGTTCACTTGCTGGTGCAACTGTAGTGTCAACATACTTTGGCAATGTTGTGCGAATCGCAAAGAGTTGAGGATTCAAACGATTCCATCCTGCAGCCAACGTCCTGAGCACAGTACCCAATTGCACCATGCGCACTGAAGGCAGAGCATCTTGTGGGGCAACCTGGCTGACCATGGAGATTGAACCTCGTGCACACAGAGAGTTGTTTCGATAGTGAACTTGGATGCTTTTTGAACCTTTCACCAAGCATGGACCTGAATCACCTTGTACAAGGTTCCAACCTGCTCGAATGATATGGCCAAGGCCTACAAGTGGAGTTGCAACATCTGACACACCGAACTTTTCTTTGAATGCAACGTCACCAAACTGCAGTGTTGCAACACGTGTTGAATCAACAGCAAGTGGACCTTCTCTGGGCCAAGAGGCAGTTGCACAGTTCAGCTCTCACTCCTGCAAGCCCACAGTACTAACATGGTGCGGCATGACTGACATCCTTACAAGGGAAGAGCGTACGATGCTTGGACACCACATCAAGCCATCAACGAAATCTGCAACGGCCTACAACAGGGATTCACAACTCCTGCTCCAAGCAAAGGTGGCCAAAGTTTTGCAGATGATAGTGGACGATGAGTTGGACCCGGATGCAAGCAGAGCGTCCAGATTGAGCAGGCTCTTGCGTTCAGATCTACAGGAGGATCCAGATGAGGTGTCACAGGAATCTGACTTTGAAGATACCGAAGTGGCTTCAATCCATTCCAAGCTTCATCTCGCAGACAGACCTGGAATGCCAATTGGCGACCCGGATGAGTACACGTTTGTGGCGCGCAAGTTGACTGGGACGGTGCATGTACTCCAAGACGAGGAGACGGACCGATTAGCTTGTGGGATGCAGCGACTGCCCCCTTTTGCATCCAGTGCAATGCAGTGGTCAAACATAACAAGTCCTAGACTGGCACAACAGAAAAATCATGCCTCCGTTTGCAGGATTCTTTGAAGTGAATCACAATAATAGAGAGGGTAAACCGGGGATAACCTCCAAACGTAAGATAATAAAAGGGGACCATAAGAAGGCTTGTGCAAATACCGAGCTGAGCTGTGATAGTGCAACGAGCTATCCACCCTTTTAATTGCCGACATCGACAAGATGGATATCACACAAGTGGAAAAATGTTTATTTGAGAATCCAAGGAAAAAGAATCCTACCTTTGAAACAGAAGCTTCGGACACTTTCTAACATGAATAGCGTTGTCTTTGCAAACATTATTATCATACAAAGTATTTCCGGAGTTTCTCAACCAGCTCCTCCTTGTAAACACAGGGTGAGCAAAGTGGCATCCCATACCGGGATACAATGAACCTGGTACATCAGCAGCCACATGACACAGCCATCCCAGCGAGGCTCAATCGGAGTATGGAGAGTTCAACAACTCATGTGAAATAAATAATCTGTTTGATGAACAACTATGACAGCAACTTCAAGTCACAGTATCAGAACAGACTAACGCATGGATGACAAAATTATCAGAGATAGCATATCAGGATATATTACAATACAATAATCAGAAACTTTCTTTTGACGCCACCACCGCGTGTTCAACCCTGATGGCACTGGACAGCAAAGTAGCGTTTCAGCAAAGGGCGGCTCAAATTGACTTTACACCTCAGGAGGTGGATGCTCTGGAATTGGCTGGAGTGGACACCTTCGCAAAGTATGCGTTTTGCAGCCAGTATCAGCCGGGACAACAGGATGAAAAACCTCTAGTTGCCTTCTTAGAGGCGACCTTGGGAGAGGTTCCGAACGACCTTGCAAAGTTTAGGAGGCTCTTTTTCGAGAGCCACGCTCTATGCCTGCATAGCTTGAGGCAGAAAGTAGAGCGCACTGAGCACTCTGAGACGAAGGTCTTGCCTTTGGCCGAAAAAAACATGTCGAGCGGGGAGACTAGCAGAGTCAAGGATTTCGATCGTGTGAGTCCAACCGTGATGCGGCCTAGGCAGTCTTCGGTGTCTTCCGTGGGGGTGCCATCTGGGTAGAAGCTTCCGTCGAAGAATCCTGTACTTGGCTGGGCCACTACTGCAACTTCTGCCGTGCCTCCTGCTGAGTTAGCAATGGTTTCCACTCGCAGTGTGCGGACATAATTTTTCTTCAGGGCGGAGCTGTTGAGGTTGTTCTTGTGGTCGGTGGCTGTGGTCATGACGAACAGTCCATTGGCGAAGCCTGCGTTCGGGGGGTAGTCAGAGAGCACTTGTGACACGAGCGTCTCTAGATCTACCGCGACTAGACCATTGATTCTGGCATTGGTGTCCCAGAGCACGAATTGGAATCCTGGGGGTTTACTAGGGATTCCGCCTGACGCGAAGCTGCCCAGTTCCCAGGCGCTTTTTTTTTTGTCCGAGCCCGTTGCCTTTCGGCGGGTCTACGGTCTTGAGGCTTACTCGCAGACCAGCAGGGAATCGAACCACCACCGGCAGTCTGTCAGCGCCGTCAAGAACGACGCCCTACCAACTGAGCCACGAGGACACCTGCCCAGTTCCCAGGCGCTGTTGATGAATCTGCAGAGGTCTGGGTATCTGACCGCAACAACTGAATGGTATGTGATGGGACTCACTCTCGAGCTAGATGGCAGCATAAGTCCCCACGCATGGATGTCACTTACCCCAGCTGTCTGGGAGTTAAGTACTGCTTGAATGTCACCTGCCATGGGTAGGAGGGTGACGGCATGTTGCAGTATCCAGGCAAGACGGACTAAGGACCGTGGAAAATTTATTGTTGTGCCTTCTCGGAGCTGGGGGTCCACCATTGTAGGGAGTTGCGCTGCTTGCTGTGAGAGTTGGCTGTCCATAGGTGCCTAGGGCATGTTCGCCTTTGCGTAGAACTTGGTTCAGGATGGCAAGTCCTTCATTAGAGGAGTTGTCAAGGAGCCTGATCATTGCTTCTGCTAGGTTTGATTTTTTTTTTCCTCGGGTATGGCCGATGTCGCTCTGTGGCTCGGTCCTTACATGAGCATAAGCTGTCAGAAAGACATTTGTACAAGGACACAGAAGGTCCATAAAAGCAGGCAAATCAAAACAAACCAAAAAACACACAAGACCCACAACCAAGACGACCCGCAAATCCCCCAGCCAGATTTGCGTTTCGTCAAGAAAAAACAGCAAACCAGACACACAACGGGGCAAGAGCCCAAACAACAAAACCACAAAAAGGATTTGCCAAGGGACACAGCGGACTTTCCACTGTGTCACACTCAAAAACCTGCCAAATTAATTATCCACCACGACATTCCGTGAAACACGAAAAACGGAGCAACAAGAGTGGCTTCGTTGTCATGGACGAAAAGCTGTACACCGGGCCTAATTACATCGCCTCTCTCAGCGTCCTCTCAGATGTGCTTGTGCATAAGGCCACAGCTTGCAATGGACAGGAGTTGTCCAGCCTCTGTTGGTAGGGATGTCGCGCTGGTAGGTATACCAAATACCCCCCCCAGCAGGGGGGCGGACGGTAGTGGCGTTCAAGATGATTTGCAGACCAGGTGTAAACCATCCATTCGGCCATCGCAAAAAAGTGTGCAGTACCCCAAGTTTCATAGGGGCAAGTGTGCACACACCCAACCACCTGCACGAGCGCTGCTGGTTGTGAGCCGCAGCCGCAGGCAAAACTCAAATGTCAGGAAACCAAGCAAAAGAAATCAACAAGCATGCAGAGTGCAATGAGCCAGAGAAAGTGATGACTCCACACTTAGACAGCGGACTCGTGTAGCAAGCGATGTGACTTCGTCGCAGCTGGCTAGTCTCACCATCTTCACTTCCGTCAAAGTAACACTGGTTGTTGCAGGGTTCGTTAAAACAAAAAAAACAGCCGCAGAACTGTTCAGGACATTCCAGGGTGTCATCGTCCCTGAAAAACCTGCAGTGCATTGCTGTATGCGAAGCAGAAGTCAGCAGTAACATCCAATCCAGGTTCCACTCGCCCGCAGAGTGGGCATGTTGCAGAGTCACAGATTCTCATCAACGAACGAACCATGCAGGCAGACTTTGCTGCTCACGGGCGCCCCAGGCTGTCCTACAGGGAGCACCACTGGATTGCTCCATGAGACTCACTGCAGCGCAGCCTGGTCCATGGCTCCGGCCGGTTAATCTACTGCCCCTCTCGGAACAAAAACAGAATCGACCAGGCAGGGGCACGGGACAGCCAACCCAACCAAGAAAACCACGAAACCAAACAAAACGAATTGAGGTCATGACACCCACCACCAATCAGGGGGAGGGAGATTTTGCTTTTTTTGTTTGTTCCCTGATCGAGTGTCACCAGTAACCATGCAGCGCCTCGGGACAGTTGCGAAACCTCTGCTGCTCGAATTTCGCAACGCGTGGTCCCGGCAAATTCGAGCGTTGTACTCACTTCAATTCATGACCAAATGTCCGAAAAGCCTTCACTGCTTGCAATCACTCTCTTTTCTGCCGCATGTACTTCAGATCCCCGCACCGTGGCCAATATTAGATATCCAGACAGTGGCTAATAAATGTGGCATCCGCAGTGAATTTTTTTCCCAATCTAGACAATTCCTTGCACAAGCACTGGCCAACTCTTCTGAGTTTAGCCTCCTTTGTGCTGAAGTCCTCAAATATCGTCTAGAAAAGAAACAAGACTGCTGTACTGCCCTCAGACATTTAACCACCTGGAATGCATCAGGTTGGAGAACGTTGCAATGGACTAACCCTAAGACACAAGCCATTCTCCGCCGGGCTCGGAATGGCATTGTCTGCCTCCAAGAAACCAGATGGACGGCGAGTACTGCTACAAATTTTCTCCAAACTTATCCAGGCTTTAATGTTGCACACTCCCCATCGATTGTTACAGAAAATGGAGGCCTGTCTGGAGGAGTAGCCATATTGATTCCGTGCTCCTTTAGACTACTGCAAGAAATTGTTATCGCACCTGGCAAACTCCTTGCCGCACAAGTCCAGACCAGAACCGATTGTTTTTGGGTGATTTCGGCCTATTGTCATCCCAGCAGCGCTAAAGAAGACTGTGAAGCGCTTGCCAAATGGTTAACTGATCATCAGGATCATCCTGACCCCTTTTTCATTGTCGGAGACTTTAATCATGGTCATCACCTCTCCCTTGACGCTTGGCACCGCATTTTAAGTTGTGCTCAGGGTGACGACATCGTCAAAGATGAACCGACCTTTTGGGGCCCTAACGGCTCGTCATCCATCGACAAAGTCATTCTTCCGACCGAATATATGAACCGTGGGCTAATCCAACATCAGGTGTTCTATGATCGTCTTTTTGAGTCTGCCGGGCATGCATGCATATCCATCCAATTGCGCCACAGGCCACCAGTTTCTAGTAGCCCAGACCTGCCTTTACATATGACCATACCGGCAAGTGTCTTCCAACCGGGCAAGGACCGACATGACACCCGACAAGTGTGGCCGTCACTCCAATCGCTGGTTCGCCGACTTTGCCTGGTCTCCCAACCCACATTTGAATCCCTCCAAGCATTATTATGGCAATGGTGGATGTCACTCCCCAAGCGGCCTCGGGACTTCAACACTCTGAGGAAGCATCTCCAATCTGATCGACCACTTCTCAATATCTCTAAACGGTTGTTACGAGAGCTTCTGGCGGCCCTTCCAGGCTTCCGCCCTGCCCTGGAAGAATATTGCCAATCATCCACTGTAATCACGGTTCCTCGTACCTTCCTTTGGAAGTGTTTCGAGCTCCTTGATCTTCAGTTGCAACAACAGCATCTTATCACAAGGAATAGAGATGAAACTACCCGCAGTCGTGGCCTAGGCACTAATGCCCCTCTGTGGCAGAGATTGCGAGCTAGCTGCCCGCGGACAGTCTTTTATAATGGTCCTATCCTGGACGGTGCAGGCAACCAGTGCCAAACCGACCTAGACTTATCTGCAGCCATGCTCGCCACCCGCAAGTTCTGGTTTCAACCGCCTGTTAAATATGATCCTGAGTGGACAGACTACCTGGAGCAGTACAAAGCACAAGCCCAGCCCTGGCCACATGTTCCCCCACCCGGCGCGGAAGACCTAATCAGAACTGTTCTTGCCACCAACGATTCTTCCCCGGGTCCAGACGGAATACCCTATGCGGCATGGCGACTCCACCCTGGCGTGTCATCTGACGCGATGATTACGCATCTCAATGATATCTGTAGATCCTCAGTCCCTCCCCCCTGCTCAGTCCAAGCATGGATCCCGAAAGCCAAAATGGGCCCCACTGCTGATAATTTCCGTCCATTGGGTATGCCATCGACATTTGAGAGAGTAATAGACGGAAGCATCGCGACAGTCATGACCAGAGCCATTGCTCCGCTACTCCACCCCTCTCAAACGGTGTTAAATGTCTTCCGCGAACCGCAAAGTGCTGTCCAATCCGTCCAATCTGTTCTTGACCAAGATGCACCATGTGCATGCCTATCATTGGACCTTTCCAAAGCATTCGAGCGAATTAACCCCTATTGGATCTTACAAATTTTATCAGCATGTAAAGCCCCCTGGTGGATCATCATGTATACCCGGCATATACTCCTCTTCCGAAGATGTAGGCACAAGGTCCAAGGCAAGTTGTTACCCTCAAAAATGATTTCACAGGCGTTGACATGGGTCGATCTTTTTCAGTCCTGCTCTTTTGCGTTGCCATGGACCCTGTTTTGACCTATCTCAACCGAATCCCCGGCATGCTGACAGTTCAAGGGTATGTGGATGACACCACGATGGTGGGAGATACCACAGCCGGCATGCAATGGCTCTCAGATGCCTGGCAAGCTTGTACCCGTTTGAAATCTGCCGGCATCCAAATAGACGAACACCACTGCTGGCGGACCAGTGGAATCAATATGCATGCAGCTAGCTCTGGCCAGATCGACCAACACCCTCCATTAAAATGGACACAAAGTTTACCAGGTCATGCTACACTGCGGCAAGCATTGGTTCACAGAGCAGGTTATAGCACCACCACAATTGTGTGCCGAGCCAATTTGTTTGTGTGTCTCACCCCAGCAGAGGTTGATTTAGTATTAGCCGGAGGGCATCTTGCTAAAATTGACCCACTCTTCCTCGTACAGTGTAGTTGCTCCAACAAGTGCAGCGTACTGGTTAACCACCCAGCCTCCCAAAGTACTCTGAATGCGCTAGAATGCTCCAACTGGGGAGCCCACCTCATTGAGGGAAAAACTACTGCGCTGGGTCTGCTACTATATGGTAAATATGCCCGTAGCCATCAAGGGTGGGCCCCAGTGGAGGAACTTATAGGCACACAAGCCATTAACCCTAAAGCCATGTCCAAAGCCAACCATCGGCTCGCCCTTTTCGCCACACCTGCTCACTCTGTGGTGCAAAGAAGCCTTGCCAATAACTGCTTTATTCTGTCCCTCAATATCTACCAAAGTACGTACTTTGGCTTTAATCCGGACGACATCAATTTATACCAACAACGCTCTGCGAAACTTATCCTCGGCAGGCCATGGCTGGCCGCACGGTATCTCCCACACATATTTAGGTGGCTAGGTATTGCTCCTGCGCTAGACCCAGCGGTCACACTCACTGCAGCGTGTTTGGGTTATTGGCTTAGACAGAATGGCTCTACCGCCTTTCTCTCACCGGGGTACCCGGATGTAGGGACAAGGCAAGGAGCGGTTGTCCAACGCATCTTCCGAACATGGATCCCCCTGCTCGGACTTGACGCAGTCGGCAACTTGTTACGCATAACTGCAGGACAAAACACCAGGAAAAAACACTTCCAATTCCTCCGCCAGCTTAAACTCAGTCTTTACGAGGCCATCCAAGTGCATGCGTTGCAATATCTGCAGTCTAGAGTAAGCTTACAACTCCTACCAGGCGGAGTATCGTGGGCTTGGTTAACCCATTTAGCCACAGTGCCTAAACTTGCCGTTAATGGGGTTGCACGCTTTGCTGTCTTGCGGTGGGCAGTGAATGAGGATGATGATGAATGCCTTCGGCTTCGTCTTGCAGGCTCGCTTCAGGCTGAGCAGCCATGCCAGCTCTGTGGAATTCCCACCCGTTTGTACCTACTCGGACTTAATTTTGCCCCAGCGTGTGAGAGATGCTGCCATGATCACGATATCAATGCTACCACTCTGTACAGTAGTGAGAGATGGGGGATACCGGCCACATCCCCCTGGCATGCCATCGCTGAATCTACTTGGGGATCTTTTCCCATTCCTGCCTCATAGCGTGACCGTGCACGAAATCTCGCCCCCTGCGTAGCGTGCGGACATGGAGATAATTCCTCTCAACATTGGGCTCGTTTCTGTATAGTGCCTGTCCTAGTTGCCAACATCTTGTCACCTTCCCCCAAACCAGTGAAATCATTGGATCAACTAGCCCGAGTCAACACAGCTGGATGCGTGATCGCGAGCCACATTCTACATCAGTTCCGCCGACTCTTGCTTGAGCATGGAGGCATGCAACATGCGCCATCCTCAGTTCCCTTAAGCGTCCCTGAATGGTTAACCCGCCTACATGACAATGCTCTGCAAGCGATCCCAACTCGCTTCCTCCCGGAGTCTGTCTCCCCGGCTAGACCCCAGCGTACAAGTGCAGACAACCAGACTCATCCCTGCTACATGCAAACCGTCGCCAATGAAGCAGTTACTCTCCACTCTGCAGCACTTCCCGATCTAGTTTGCACAGCTCTTACATCCATTGCCCCGGATCAGCCTATCGCAGTGCTCCCACTCGGACATCCATGGCTTAGCCTCATTGCCCCAGCTCGAGCCCGGGTCGCTGGATTCCGCCCTAATGCCAAGATTGTACCAGCCTGCCCCAACTCGCCTGATTCCTTCTGTACGGTTACAGCTCTTCAATCCGTCAGTCCTAATGAGTTGATCTTAGCAATCCCTCCCGACGATACACCATCCGAACCCTCGATACAGATCGTAGGCCAATTCGATGGCAGTTGTATGCGCGAAGACACCTTAGGAGGAGCTGGATATGTCATATATGTAATAGAAGGTGGTCGGTCTCGCGTTATTGCATGTCGGTCAGTTGCTCTGCCGCATTGTTCAGACAATATAGAAGCAGAAATCATGGCCTGTTTGTATCTGGTTGAAGAAATTTCTGTTGTCGTTAAGCAGCTTATATCGAGCCGCGGCCTCACGCCCAAGGTGGTCATCCAAGGTGATATTCTCCCTGTCATTAAGTACTTCCAATTTGCAGGCCGTCTCCGAAGACTAGATATGCACCAACCATTGGAAAGCATTCGAGCGACCGTAAGTCTGCACCTCCCCTGTAGTCTCTTCATATACCTGCCTCGTGTTGCGAACGGCATAGCGGATGACTTGGCAGGGCAAGCCTCTCAGTTCCTTTTGGCTAAATATAGGAGCGACCCCTCTGCCTTCAATCGGAATGCTGGGCCAGTGTCCATCAAACCATCATTCCCAACAGGCCTTTTTCAGGTCGGAGGCTTTCACATTCAAAGTTTTGAACAGCCCTGGAG